>CAUYSK010091519.1:0-13082 GCA_963575035.1 Avahi laniger
CCAGCTACTCGGGAGGCTGAGGCAGTAGGATTGCTTGAGACCAGGAGTTTGAGGTTGCTGTGAGCTAGGCTGACGCCACGGCACTCGCCCCAGGCAAGAAAGTGAGACTCTGTCTCAAAAAAAAAAAAAAAAAAAAAAAAAAGAATGAATGGAGTATAAGTGCATAGTCTCAGAGACGTTCTCTTATCTCCCTTCCTGTCAATGTCTACGGTCCTTGAACTAAAAACTAACATTTTCAGACAACTACCTTGACCTTAAAATGATACAGATTTATATTCTTTGATGGCATCTGAGTAAACCTTTTTTCTTCCAATTCAGTTATGTTGATTTTTCTCTTTTAGCTGGAATTGGTTTTTATATCCTCGGTAAGATTATTTGGCAAATGATCGTTTCTCCTTTTTAAGGTTTTAAAAAGGACAAATACCTTTTGTTCATGATTTAAAAGGTGCCAGTTCCTATTACTTTGCATATCTCTTTTTAAGGGTTTCACTTTTTTGTATTTACCAACCTGCATTAGACAATTTATTTGTATTCACATTAGAAGGAAGAACTGCATGTATTTTCTACAATCGGATGAGTTTTAATAGACATATTCTGTAAAACCACCATCTCAATCAAAGTATGAAACATTTCTGTTACCATCAAAAAATTCTTCAACCCTTTTGCAGTTCTCCCTTTCTTAGCCCTTAGCTCCAGGAAATGCTTAATATTCTTTTTTACACTATAGTTCAGTTTTCATTTTCTAAAATTGTCTATAAATAGATCGATATGGTATGTACTCTTTTATGTGTACTTTCTTTCTTGTGGCATAAGTTGAATGCAGACAGAGAATGCTGACCATATTTGAACCCATAGTTGGGATCCTTCTGATCAACTAGGAGGAGTGAAAAGTCACCGGGGAGTGAAAAGGATGGCTTATGTATTTATGTTAAAGAAACCAAGGAACAATTCTATTAATATAAGTAGAAGCCATAATATATTATTGATGCTGTTGAAACCACAAGGAATGTTCAAAAAATAGAACACAAATCCTTATCAGAGAACAACTTCTCGGTCAGCTAAAAATCTAAAGTTTTCCATTAAGGCAATAATCACTGTATTTAAGAAGCTGAGCATCAGTATAAAATAAAATTGTGAAATAATTAATTTAGACTTAAAGAGATAACGAGTTCAGGAAATGCTGCCATAGTTTTTTCAGGTTCACATGAATCTGATTTCAGTTCCCACACATTCTTTTCAGAGGAATATTTAAATAATTTGACTGTGACAAGCCAAACTGTTTTGAGACCTCATTGAAAGTCAAATGAAAACATTAATCAAATGCAAAAATATTCCAGTCATGCACAGAAATGCTGCAGGTTAGAAAATAAAAATGTTGCCTGTGAGAAAGAAAATCAATCGATTTAGAAGAAACAAGTACTGGTTCAAATCTACATCGTCAGTAGTGATTAGAAATCACTAAAATTTCAGGGGTTTCTATTTTTCTTGAGAATCATCAGATAGTCTTGGGCTATGTCTACATTGCAAAACCAGTTTGTTTGACTAACTTTTCACCACAGTAAATTAGAAAATCAGATCAGTCAAATAACTGATTGTCTTTCCTTTTCTCACTGTTTTCTGGACAGGCTTTCGTTGCTGGCATGCAAATAATTACCAGTAGCACAAAATATCCAGGTAAGTGACTTGTGGGATAGCAGTCTTAATTGAGCAAAAGAATGATTTTCATACTATTGAATGTCACAGAACTGTTCAATATTAAGTGATAACTATTATACATTCTCATTTCTGCTATGGATTCTATAAAATACGGCTTCTTTGGCAAGAAATGAGAAATGTATTGCACTGCTTTCAGTCAGAGCTGCCCCTGTTCTGTAGGACCAAGCAACTACACGTCCCTGTATTTTGAACTATCTTACTAGATAGTCTGGGTAACAGTCTTAGTCTGTCACTTACTAATTTTATTTCCTTGGTAATTTGCTTAGTCTCTTTAAAGCGTTTTTGTGGTTATCTGTTTAAAAATGCCATCATAAAGAGTTATGAGGATGTAATTAGATAATGCCAGTGAAGCAATGAGTTCAATGCTGGGCATAAAGAAACATTAATATATGTTAGTCTTATATTCCTTGAATTTTTATTAATTCATTCATGCATTTGACAAATATTAATTGAATTTTTATTAGGGCCCAGTCACTGTGCTAAGCATTGGGAATAAAACAGTGAAAAATCCACAGCCCCCGTCCTGATTAAGCTTAGAGTGTATTAGAGAACACACTCAAGTATATAAGTAATTTTAATAGAGTGAGGAGTGAGACATGCTATCCTGAAATAAGCAAGGGTGTGGAGTGCTATGGGAACATGAAAGAGGGCTTCCTGGAGGAAGCATTAGGGAAAATAGGAGTCAGCCAGGAGAAAGCATTTTGGACGAGGGGCACAGAGGAGAAGAGCATAAGGCAGTAAGTCAGGGCCAATGTTTCTGTCAGAGGAAACAGCATGTGTTAAGGGACATACTAAATGTGCCCAGGCAGATAGAAGCTATAGATGCAGTTCAACTGACAAAGCCGAAACCCCAAAACAACAACAGCAACAGCAAACTCTTGTTTTCTCTCTACTGCTTATAGTGCTGAAGAACAAGCTTGGCAAATAACAGCTCTTTAGCCTCCGTTGTATTTGAGAAGTACAAAAGAAGAAACTTTGTTAAAGCCAGGGCAGGTTAATAAAAGCTCAATGCTAAATGTCTGCCTGTGAGGCCACCCATATCTCAAGAGAAGGAGACTCAGAATATCTTTCCTATCTTTTGTATAGAATGAAAAAAAAAAAAATTAAAGAAGGAGAAAGAATTAGAAGGAAGCCTGTAATCAATCCTTTCCTTTACAAACCCCAGCAATTCAGCATGCCTGCCAGAGGCTAAATCTTTTAGAGGCCAAGGACAGGAAAAAGCCTATTAAAATGTGCTCCATTCCCAAAGAAAGGGGTCACTCAAGATCCTCCGACCCTTAACTCTGAATAGATTTAATGAAAGCCAACTGCTATTTTAAGAATTTAGAAGGACGATTTCCCTCCCAAAAGAGAAAAGAAGGCAGACATCATCAATGCCTTAATGCTATTTCATCTACAGCACCTGGCATGCTTTTCACTAACTTTCTGGAGGGTGGTAAAGCCATTAAACTAGACCTTAGTGACTGAGAATACAGTTCTTCACAAACAAGGCTTGAAACGTAATTGATACAAAGACCATCCCTCCCGAATTAAAGAGGTTTAATCATTCTGTTCTATGCTGCCAACGCAATAATAGTACACCTTTCAGAAAAGGAGTATATTGTTGTCCACATCATGTAGTAACCACAACATTTTTCACCTTCAGTTAGAGAAAGATAAACCAGACTACTCTATAAATAGTACTGACCCAGCAGCTAGATACAAAACAAATCTTAGTCCAAGACTTTCTGAAAACTCTGCTTTATGCAATTAATATAAATGGTGTACAAATTCCTCTTGTAGAATCTTTCTCCAAAGTCCTCCATTCACTATTGTCCTGTCCCCTATTAATCACGAGGGTATCTCTGTGAATAGGCAGATATAGACATCGTCCTCTCCATTTTGCAAATGAAGAATCTGAGGCAAAAAGACATAGCAACAGGGACACAGTAAGAACAGGAGTAGAGATGAGAAAAATGATTGTCTCTTGGGAATCAAAAAGGTGAGATGGAATGAATTCTTCCTTTTCCCTGAGTATTGAGGAAAGGGCAGGGGGCAACTTTCTCAATGTTAAGTTTGAAAACAGCCTCCTCTGCTCTTTATAGTGAGGACAATTGCAGAGTTGAGTCTCCGAGTGAGCCAGTTGGGTGTAGGGAAGGAAAGCAGCCTAACCACGGAGATGCTCCGTATATCCTCTGCAAAAATACATCCTCTCCTACTTGGATTTTTTGACCTTCAGAATGTGCCTCTGATGATACTTCCCCTTCTCTACCACTATGTTTGCCAACAAATGATGGTTGAATGACTAAATAACTGGTGTTTAAATTGAATGTTTAAGTTTCTTGAAGGATTCCTAGGACTATGAATCACTGAGAAGGATTTTGGATAATCAAAAAACCTTGTCAGACCTCAGCTATGGTTTTGTTCACATTCTATTTCAGATATTCATCTTCCTAATGGGAGTGTCAGACTGAATCCCTGCTACAAATTTGAACCATCAAGGTATGGGAGGTCCCAATGAAGGTAGTAATACATGATTATATGATTTTGATCCATTTGCCCTTTTTTATAGAAAGAGATCTACAGTCAAATAATCCAGTTATTTCTCAGGTCTTTATGACAAGTAAAAATTATCCACCTGAGAAATTATAAGCAAATCTTGTGGTAATACAATCCAAAGGAGAGATAGGCCCTTAGAAACATTTAATTCAGTAAAGAAACTCAGGCATCCAAGAAAATTAAGTAGTGAAAATATTCTTTCAAAATAATAAAGAACAAAAATAATGATAACAGCTAATGTATTTTCTCATTTAAATTCAATAAGGCAGGTATAATTATTACCATGTTAGAATTTAGGAAACTGATAGCTAAACAAATTGCCCAAGGACACAGATAAGATGTGGCAAAGCTGGGATTTCATTTTGCATGATCTGGCTCCAGAGCCTGTAGTCTTCCAGTGGGGTGGTAGCCCACTCCAACACAGATCCTGGGAGATGTCCATGCTGTGATCCCAGCCAGAGAAGACTAACACTATTTGGAAAGTTGCTTCTTTCCAAGGCTGACAGGAGAATATTGAAATAGAAAATATTAAACAAGGCAAGAAAGTTTACAATTATCTGTATCTCTTTTTCTAGGCCAAATTCAAGGATACTAGCTATTGGAAATTCAATCAATTGGAAAGAAATATCCACCTATGAAGACAGTTTCTCATTTATAGCTAGAAATTCTGGCTCTAGGTCCCTAGTCTGGGTGCACTCAATTGAACCTCAGAATCTTAAGAACACAACAACACAAATGACTCTCAGCAAGCAAGGGTTGAAAATGATGAAGTGAGAAATGAACCGATTGCCACACAGCAGAATTAATGTCATTACTGAAAGGTTAACTGCTTAAGAAATCGACAAGGTGCCAAGAGGGCATTCATGGTGCCTCCCAAGAAATGAGAGCAGAGAAGAAACAAGGCTGAACAGAGGAAAGCCTTTGTTGACATTTCCAAAAGCCTACTTGATACAGGCCATTTCCCTGAAGAATAGAAAATGGCAATGTAAGGAGGCAGTAACACCAGAAAATTGCAGGCCAGTAAGTTCACCACCAGTCACAGGAAAGCATTTGAAAGGGTTTAGAGGAACAAGGGTGCATGGGCTGTGTGTCACTTGTACTCCTCCATGCTCAGTCCCGGGGTGAGGGAAGGTAACACTGTTACAGGGAAGGCACTCCTGCCACCCTGGCTTTGGGGATTCTCAGTGTGTGACTGCTGTGTTAAGGAAAGAGGCAGCAGAGCGAACCACTTCACCACAAAATGCACTGGAATAAGAAATCCTGAGTGTGGTGGTGATATTTTTTATATCAAATAAAAAGTAAACCTTGGTATCATAGAAGTTCTGGTTTGGGCCAAATTGTACCTGTGCTCTCTTATACACACAAATACATGTATTTGCGCACACACATGATCTCGTGTAGCATTTCAAATGGCATATAGTTGCTTTCAACCAACCTCTGAAACGTGAGATTGAGGGAATTGTCTGACTGGGACAACTGAAGCAAAGATTCTGATGGCGGCTACTGTGAGAGTAGGTTTGACCAGGTTCCTGCAAGCAATATGATAGTGTCGGCAAAATGAATGAGTTTTTCTCTGACTTAAATATGTCTGTTTTAATTTAAAGGGAGTATGTGTCTAAGGGAATTTACTTAATGGGGTGTTCAGTAAAAGCACTATTTTTAGAATTGGTAAATGCAGCCAAAATTAAATGAGACGTTCTAATGGAGGCAGTTGAGAGAGGAAGAATATTTTAACTGGCCCTGGGAGGAAACCTCAGCTATTTCCGCAGGAGTACGAAGAGAGGACAACACAGGACTAAAGGATATTCTAGTGGTGGAGTAGGAGAGGGGGGACCTTACCCAAAATGAAGTGTGATGAGAATGTTTGGAACATATCTGGCCCTCTGGAAACCGAGAATTGGGTGAAGAGGCAGAGGCAAATCTACCCACAGAGAAAACTGGAACAAGTCGGATGGAGAATTTCCGTTTAAATAATGGGTAGGACCGGGAGAGTCAGAGAGAACTCGTTTCTTCTGGAGGTTTAGGGAGCTGAAGACAGATTGACTTCAAATGGAAACTGAACATGTCAGAAATAGAGATGGAAATTAGGGCTGAACATCGACACCCAAGTGAACTCATAAATAGGATTACTTTGTGGAACGAAATGCTTAAGGAGCTCTTTCTGGTGGATGTGGTACAACAAGGTTCTCTGAATACAGTCATGATAGTCCTTCTGTTTGAATTTCACTCTTAAAGAAAAATATGTGCGCGCGCATGGGCATTTGTGTTTTCAGATGACTGGTACCTGGGAACCTGCATCCCAGGGCAACAGAGCAGGGGCCAGGCCTGGGTCTTCTCCCCTATAGGGCCCAGAGAAAGGGGTGGAAGCTGGTTTTACTTTCAGCTTCCCCAGGCTGGACTCCAGCAGCATCTCGGCTCCTCCAGACCCTCTGCGCTCGCCTTCCCTCCTCCCTTAGCAACCGGGAGGCTGTGGATACCGCCAGCGGGTGGGGGCCCTGGAGGCTGCGGGGAGCCCAGGCGCCAAGTGGCCGCGGTGGCCCAGCCCAGGTCCCTGGAGCACCAGCGACGGAAATAGGAAGCCACCCTGCGAGCGCGACTGTATCACTTATGGCCCATATACTCACTACAATTACATTGCAGTGAGCCCTCTGAGGGGAAGAACCAATGCTCTTTTCAGCCATGTACAGTGCTACTTCTGCATTAATCTGAAAACAATTTTTTATTGCTGTTACCAGATTAGTTAGTTGTAACTAACAATTTACCAGATTAAAGATTGGTAGAAAATAATCCACAAATAATATTAATAGATGCAATAGTTTGAGACTCTGTCATATTGAAGGCATTTATGAAACTGTTCTGTAAAATTTGAAGACTTTTTGGTGCAACTTAAGCATTTAGATTAGAAGCAACAAAAACTGTATATATATATATATATATATATATATAAACATATCTGCTGTATAGTAAATGTGCTGTTTTCACTTTTAATCAACATTTATATTTTTGGTCCTACTTCATAATAGTGGTAACTAACAACTTTGACTTATAGGGTAACAGAATATACATTTAAAAGCCCACAAATAAAGAATTACAACTAGAGAAAACTTGCAATGACCACTCATTTGCTTCAGTACAATTTGCAAAGATGGTTGAGATGGCAAAGTAATACTCGTAAAACTCAAAATCATGTTTGCATTATGCTAAGTTATCATCTAAATCTGTTTCTGAACTCAAAGAAAAAATGTTTATTAACATTTTTTAAAAAGAGAAGTAAAGGAAAGAACTAATAGCTATTAATAACAGTGAAGAAATTATTTATTTTAAAACTAGTAAATAATCATAAATAGATTGAGTCCTATATATATGTTTGCTTTCAATATCTAAGATTTTGCCATTCTCATGTCTTATTGATTTTATCTCTTATCTTTCATATCTGTCTTTTCCTTTCATTTCCACTGACACTAGTGAAATCTGCTTTTCATTCCTTCTTGTCTAGATTACTACAACAATTGCCAGTTATACAATTGCCACTTTCTCGACTTCCCCTCAAGCCAATCTTTAAAAGATGCTAGACTGATCTTTCTATAACGCAGGTCCAAATTGGCGATTTCCAGCTCAAACATCCTCAGTGCCTCTTTCTTGCTTACAAAACAAAGTCTGAACTACCTTAGTCTAACATTCACTAAACTTTGTCCTTTTGTTCCATTGTTCTGTATTTTGTTCCTTGTCCTTTTCCTATACTACACACACTATATACATTTATACACTTAGTACACTAAAATGAAACTGTTCATATTTCCTATATATACCTCTAATTTTCTTATCTCATCTCTATTTTATTAATGTCTTCCCTAAGCCTAAGATGCTCTTCCAAATTCTCTCTATCCTTCAGGATCAAGATTATATGTCACCTCTTATGTTGAGTTGCTCTAAATTCCTCAGAAATAATTAATAGTCTTCTTTCTGAAATTTTACAGAAATTTTTCACTGTCTCTTTTCTAGAACTTATTATTTTATACCTTAAAATATATTTAGGTAAGTATTTTTCTCCTTACTAGAATGTGAAAGCTCCTTGGAAGTAGAGTCTATGGCAGTTTCACTTTGTAAGTTCTACTGTGCCAAGTATGAAGGCTTTAAACATGGCAGATGTCTAAATAATTGTTGAACAAATGACTGAATAGGGAAATTAATTAATATTTTATAGCTTCAGAACTGTAGAGTTTGTGTAAAGGACTATATACAGGACCTATAAGAACTTTATTGATGAAATGAAAGTTACTGATGTGGAATAATCTGACTTGCTTCACGAACTAGATCAGTGGCTGTCCGACTAATCTCTACAGCATCTTTTGGATTCCACAGAGGTGGCCCAGGGTTCTCCCCACTTAGCAGTGGGAAATGGGATATGAACAGAGTTTTCTACCCCACACTCTGCCTTCAACCAAAACTGCCCCATTTTGTATATTGGCCTTTCCTGTAAGACTCAGAGAAAGCTTCAACTACTGGAACACTCTGATTCTTTGTTTCAAGTCTCTATTTCACATGAAATTCTCTTCACATAAAACTAGGTAAATATGCTATTGTGGCTTGGCTGAATTTACTAATGCAAAAATACAGAAATGGTAGCACAAAGCAGTGCTTCAGATAATTTTGTATCAGGACCTCCTTTAACACCTAACTTTGTATGAGATTATCATTTTTTAATAGACATTGAGCTCAGTAGTTATGATCTAACCTTACTGACCTAGGAACTAGTTAGCTGGTGCATCTTAACAGACATCACTATCTTTCTGGACATTCTTCATAGATTTGAAAGCTCCGTGAGAAGCAGTTATACAGCTTTCTATTCTTATAAAAGACAATGAATGGCAAAACTCTATCACCTAGGCTTATGGTAGCCTGTCCTCTTACCCATAGAGTACCCTGATCTGCAATAAATCTAACATATATCTTAGAAATTTGTCTTAGACTCCTAGTCAGTTATACAATTCTAAGTTCATTATTTAGGAAAGAAAAATACCTGTTCAAGTCACGGTGTATAATTGGCTGTGTCAGGTTGTGAAGGTACTCCATGCCTTTGGCAACATCTACCGCAATAATTAATTTAGACTGCAAATCAAGAATTCTAGAATTTAAAAATAGATTTAATGAAGATGAAATGGTCAAAGTCAATACCATATCTTTCTAAAAGGTATCAAATGGTGTGTGAGATTTGTTAGTCTGTGTAATTTAAGCCCTTTTTTCCTTTCTTGAAGGGTAAGCTAAAAATTCAACAAATCTGGAAAAATAGCTTTTATATATCAGAAAATGCTTAATTATAGATCTACTCAAATGTATAGCATCTCTTGTTTAAAATATTATACTTGATTTTATAATTTATTTGTAATATTATACTTAATTTCTTTGTAATAATATAAAAATGGAATCTATTTTTAATCAGTGAATGAGACCACATTCTAATTATTGTATGCATAGACCTAGGAAGTGAATTCAAATTAGACTTGGGCAAGATCATTCATTTTAAAACTTTCTTTTATAAATACTGTAACCCCTGGGAATTATTTTATTCTGAGCTTAAATATATCTGTTTTATCAGTGTGTCAAATTTAGCCTAATTATTTTAAGCTTCAGTTGCCAATTTAAATTCCTTGAATTTGTTACCTTCAACTGAATTCCTATTAAGAAAGCACAGGGTATTTCTATTCAACGGAACACAATTATTAGGCATAAATTATTAGCCATATTTAAAATGCTACACTTGTGAGCACTTACACATTTCAGAAGGTAAGGATTCATTCAGTCAGAAAGCCTCTGAAGTGTTGCATGAGTAATTCCATCAATGTGTCCAAGGATAAATCAGAACAAGAGACCCATACCTTTTCTGTTCATGAAGGAGGGAGAAGAGAGAACCCCCTGATATGTACTGAGTGACAATGGCAAACTGGCTGGGATCATTCAAGCAGGCCCCCACAAACTGAATTACACAGGGATGATTGAGCTGGCAGAGAATGGACACCTCCCGGCAAAACATATCCACATCTGACTTGGAGCAGTAGGTGTTGGCTCGATAACTAGAAATGGCAGCAACAGGAAATCCTCAGTCAACAGGTGGATCCAGACAGGGGGATTGCCGTGCATATGCTTCTCAAAGGTCACCAGGATGCTAAATTTTTTCATTTGCATGCTTACCGTTTTATAGCCACTATTTTATTTCTGCACCGTCCTTTATATACTTTCCCAAAAGAACCTAAAATTGTTTAAGAGAAATAATTAAACGCATATTATCTTGGGCTCATTAAACAAAAGCGGACCTGCATTTTCTTAGGTTACCTGAGCCAATAATCTCATGGAACTCAATTTCCGAGAACTGAAGATGGAAATGTGAAGGCAATCCGGCCCTTAGGAGGAGAACATCTGCCTTCTCTGCAAACAGGAATTGTTATTTTATATTTTAAGATAATAAGCACACATGTGGATGTGTACACACACATCCACATATATACTTAACCAAAAACACCATTTCCTAGTAACATTTAATTTTCCAACTATGATGGACTACTTGAAGATGCTAAAACCTTATCACAAATGATCCATGTCCCCCTGCATTAAAAGCAGGCTAGTTCTCTGTCTCAGTTCCTTGCTCTTTGTTGTCAGGGCTAAGGGTTTAGCCACCCACCAGCTTGCCTCCATGAAGTGGCAACCCTGGAGTGCAGACCATATCACGTTATGATAAAGGTTCTAATCTGGTCAATCCCTTCAATCTATCCCAATAGGCTTACCTTAAAGGGATGTCAATTAAATGTCAGGAAATAAACACATGAATAATTCTGAGGAACCATCCGAACCCTAAAAATAATCTTAAAGGACTTCGAATTCCAAACAGTTAAATATAAATTTACAGTTGAATCATATTTTTTTACTTTCCTGGTCCAATGGTATTAATTTCTGTGTGCAGCATACATTCAAAAAGTTTCCAAAGTATAACTTATTTAAGATATTTTGAAAAAGTAGTGTTTTTTTAAAATATTTCTTCTAAGGCAAACCTATTCCCAATTCTTCCTAAGGAAATATTAATATTTGTAATTCATTATAATTAAAAAATAAAAATATCTAAATAGCACTATGAGAGTTTGATCTTTAATACTCATGAAATTTTCATTGTTATATCTTTATGTACTGCAAGGGCAAAAAGGGTAAGGTTAAATTATGGAACGAACAGTCTGTTGGAAATATTGTTTATGCTTTTAAAACAGTCATTGTTTGTAATATATAAAACAAAATAGAAAGTTATCATATTTGAAACAATAGTTAACCTAAGTAATAAAATGTAACAATTATCCCATTTTAATAAGTACCTTTTGTCATGCTTTTAATCTTTCCCAACGGAGATGGAACAGATACGTAAGAGCCATCTAGAAATTAAATTATATAATCGAGTTGATAATAGCAATCATTTTTTTCTACATAAAAGTTCAATATTATAAAAAGAATCAGGTGACGAAACCAAGTAAAACATAGCTTAAGGCCCAAATATCTCTCTGGATACTGAAGCTGTACTGCAAGTATTTATTTAGAAAGTACATAAAAAGATTTAAAACAAAATCCAAGTTGTAGCAGACTTCAGCAGATTTAATTTGTGTCTGGATATGAGTATTCAGTAATAGATTACTGAAATGGAAAACGACTGTGCTCAGCTTACTCAGGCCTTCCTAGTCATGAGCAAGCCTCATAAACGTCCAGATCAGGGAATGTTAAACTTGGAGGAACTGCAGATTGGTGAGTTAGAAAATAGTATAAATGGAAGCTTCTTTATGTTCAGCCTTACTCAGACATAAGTTTTCTTAAAATAAAGCTAATATGGCATAGGGTTTGTCCTCCCTCCTAGCCCCAGAATGCCAGTAACAGAAACACAGGTTTACCTTTAGGCACAACACTGTACAACACAATGAAAACTGAATAAGAAAAGGGGTACCTCCTCCAGGCTGAGAATATTCATTACAGAGTAATTCATCCTGTGGTCTCTTATAATGTTTCAGGAGTGTGACAATGGCATCATGTCCTTTATGAAAAGACAAAAAGAACAAAGGATCTTAATTTTTGTTTGATTTAACAACATAGGACATATCTTAAGAGATAATATATTGCAATAGGAATTTAGTACTTTCATTCATTCATTGGTTCAAAATAAGTTATTAAGACTCTACTATATGTGAGGCACACTATGTTAGGCACTATGGTGGGTATCGGTGTAGTGGATCCCCCAGATGTAGTAGGTTATGATGTTAGATTAGAAATATATTGAGATTTGTGGGTTAACACTTAACTAGACAAGAGAATCAAAGAAATCACGTGCTGACTTTAATGTGGATTGCCTCTATTCTGCCTTCAGGACTGTCTAAGTTAAAATTTAGCATCGTTGCTTCATTTGGGAAGAATGTACTCTTGTACTTTGTACTGGTGGCTAAGGATGGAAAACAAAGTGATCAAGCAGAAACTGATTGTTTCTTATAACTGATTGTTTAAACTTTCCAGCTGCCTTGCCTATGGTTGAAGTTTTACCGTGCTTGCTTAACTGAAGAAAGAATGGTCCTTAACCTAACTAATGCTATCTGCTTCTGTAAACCTGCTTGCTTAAAGATTATAATCAGTCGCTTGTAACCGGAGTAGGTGGTCCAAGGCAGGTCCAGGACCCCACGGTTATAAAATGTATGATGTAATTTGTCCCACTTCCCATCTTTGTCCCATTTCCCCATACCTTATGTCACGTAGCCCATCTTAGAATAGTATAAGACCCCCTTGCTTTTTCGGCTAGCCACCATTCTCTGTAC
>CAUYSK010091520.1:0-86821 GCA_963575035.1 Avahi laniger
CCCTCCCCTCCTGAGCCTGTAGAGGGGGGTGGGGAGGGGGAGGAATCTGCAGAGGGTCAGTGGAGGGAGGAGACTTGGGGGCCCCAGGCACCCATGGGCAGAGAAAGGCTGTGTTTAGGCACAGGCCTGGTAGCTTTGTCACTGAGGTAAGACCCAGCAGGGCCTGTGAGAGAGGGGACAGAGTCTTATGCCTTGAACCCTTGAACAGGTGTATTTATGTGGGGTGGGAGTGGGGTAATAGGGAGAGAGCCAGGCCCCCCTGTTTTGCCACTGAGGACCCTGCCCAAGGTCACCTAGGCAGCTGGAGGCTAAGCAGGACTAGAACCCAATTCTCCTGGGACCCCGTCCTCCCCTGAGCTGGCCACCAGCTCCTGCCATTCCTGAGTGGACTGGGACCCTCCCCTCCCCTCCCCTGTCCTGATGGGCCACCACAGCTAGAGGGTTATGTAACTGGAGGCTGTGGCTGAGCTGGGGGGAGGGGCTGGCAGGGGGGAGGGGAGGCTGCCGGGGTGGGGGTGGGAGGCAGGCTGGGCCGAGGCAGGCCTGGGTTAGAGCCGCTGCCAGGCCAGCCCACATTCGACCTTGGACAGCACCCCCCTCATATCCCGTCCTCCGCTTTGGCCCCAGGAGCAAGGGGCAGGCCCAGCTTCCTCATTGTCTCAGCCTGCTGGCTGCCTAGCAAGAAGGGCGTCCTCCCACCTCACCCCCTGGACTCAGCGTTAGGGCTCTGACCAGTGTCCCTGAGTTTCAGGGCAGGCAGGGGTCAGTGGGGCATGTTCCAGCCCCCTCCCCTGTCCACCCCATCCCACTGGACATTCCCAGGCTATGGGGCGGGCTTCACCCAAGGCACACAAATGGGCCGGCTAGTGTGGTTTGAGGGCTCGTTGGAGTGCAAAGCCATATGGAAAAGTCTTGGAAAACCTCTCAAGTGAATGTCCCCTGAAGAGCAGCCTTCAGGGGAAAAGCTGGGCAGTCAGGGGTGGCAGGAGGTGGGGGGTAATGAGGAGGGAGGTGGGTGTTAGCAGACGTCCCCTCTCAGCCTGTCTGTGCCACCTTCTTTCCACAGTAGCCTCACAAAAAGGTTGTAGTCCCTTCCGACTCCCTTGGGTAACAGATGAGGACACTGAGGCCTGTGGGGGGACCTGCCCAAGGGCACACAGGAAGCGGGGAGGGCAGAGCTGGGATTAGAACCCAGGCTTCCTGCTGCTGCCGGCCGAGCTGCATTGCGCTGCCTCTCTGCGGCTCATCTGCGCAGAGACCGGCCGCCCGCCCTCCTCCCCTCCATCTTTGCTCCGCCGCCGCTGCTGTCACCTTGGCTTACCCTCCCCCACTCGGGCCTGCTCAGAGCGGCGGGTCGGGATTCCAAGTCTTGTTCTGGATTCTAGGCCAGAATCTCGTGCGTGAGACGTTGCATAGGTGTGTAAGAGAAAATCTGCGTGAGAGATTCTGAGTGAGTGTGAGACTGCGCGTGTGTGAGAATAAAATATGCGCGAGCGAGGCTGTGCGTGCGGTTCAGCTGTGAGTCCCTGTCAGGGAATTGTGTGTGAATGTGAGAGATGGACGCGCGTGTGTGAGAGAGAGACTGTGTGGGAGAGGCTGCGTGTATGAGAAAGGGAGGCTGCGTGTGCAAGGGACATGTGTGTGAGATTCTGGGAGTGCGCGAGAGCCTCTGTGTGTGTCACTGTGTGTGCCATGCGTGGAGCTCTGCGTGTGAGGCTGTGTGCGTGCGTGTGTGCGCGCACGTAAGGCTGTGTGCGTGAGACCATCTGTGCAGGAGGCTGTGGGCGGGTGGGGGTCCCTGTGGGTGACACAGACGGTGTGTATGTGAGGCTGTGTGTGAGACAGAGACTGTGTGCTGTGTGTGAGAGCCCCTGGCCACGTGTGTCAGCGTCCCTGCGTGTGCTTGCACGTGAGAGGGGCCCTGAGTGGCTGGGCGCAAGTGTGCCTCAAGGGAGGTGAAATTCCAGAGCAGCTTCCTGCCTGCTGCCTCCTGCTGCTGGGGCTCCCGAGCTGCCCTGCGGGGCGCTTCCTGTCATTTCCCATCCTCGGTAGGAATACCGTGCTAGGCCAGGCCAGTTGTTGGTGCGTGGGCTGGATGGTGAGGTCACCTTTCCCTGAGAGCTGCCACCCATCCTGGGCCCTGGTGTTGTCCCAGAAGATAGGGGCTGCTTGGCTGAGGTGGGGGTACCCGTCTGGGCTCCTGAGGGGTGACAGTGCCAGCTAGAGCAACTGCTCCCGAGCCCCCCTCTCCTATGCTTCAGGCACAAGCCTGAGCAGTGAGGGGTGGGGAGGTGAGCTGGGACCATGGAGCCAGATGAGCCCGGCTGGTGCTCCGGGCTGGGGGACGGTGCCCCAGACACACACAGCATGAGAGGGATGCTGCTGCGCTGTGGGACGGCAGTGAAGGGGCCTCCTAAGAACTGTCCCAGAGGAGGTAATGCTGGGACAAGCTTGAGGGGCAAGTAGGGGTTAGCCAGGCAGAGGGCAGAGGATGGGCCGCCCTCACATGCAGTAGAGTGTGTCGGGACAGCCTGGCTGGACACCTGCCCTCCTCTCTTCCTTCGGGGTCAGCTCAGGTCCAAGGCCCCTGGCTTTGCCTGTGATTTGCATGTTGTCACCAGGAGCATCATTCTGTGTGATATCAGGCCAATGGTGGTCCCTGTGCTGCAATCCAGAGAGTGTTGCTAGCACGTGTGTGGGGGGTGTGTGTGTATGTGGTGACATCTGTTCCCCCAGAGTCACTTGACTTTCAAAATGCCAAAGAAAGGCCACTAGCCCCCAGGCTAGGGAAGTTCCACCTCCATCCACCTCACTGGCCTCCTCTCCTCTGACCCCTTGTCCTGTGCCCATCTGTTTGCCTTGTCCCCATCTCTTTGGGACCTGATGCAGACCTGAGCCCCCCATCAACTCCCTGGGAAGGGAATTCACCTGGTAGCCGAAACGAAGCATCTGGCCAGAGACTTCTGTTCCTCCCTTGGGTCCCAGCTGACGTAGGGCTCTTGGAGTCTTGCCTTGGCATACATAGGGGAGGAGACAGAGCGGTTATCAGGGACCTCACCTCAGAGCCTGTGCCCCCAGGCCAGGGCCCCACTCAAGTCTCATGCACAGGAGGCCCCTGAGTATGGAGATGGGGCTGGGTGTACTTTCCTCCCAGCTAACCCAAGGCCCCGCCACAGTGGGTCCCCTGTTTAGTGTTCCTCTCCTTCCTGTGTTCCTTGTGCAGGGGTCCTGTGTCTTTGAATGGTGCCTCCACCCCCTGCCCAGTCGCTCTCACAATAACAAAAAGCTCAAACCAAGCATCCCCTTCACCGCTAGATGGGTAGAGTGACAGAACCAACCTGGGAGGGTTGATGTAAAGATGAACAGCCCGAGCCACAGGGCCTGGCATACAGTAAATGCTCAATAAATGTTGGCTGCTGTTATTCCTCCTATTGGTTGTATCATCATTTTACCTCCTGCTACCTCCGGACTCTGTCCTCGTCCCTCCATCCACATCCGCCATCCCAGTCAAGCTGCTAGTGTTCGCCTCACGCCACCTCCCCAAAGCCTCATGTGTGCTCTCCTGCCTCTGGCTCCCGGCCCCTCCAGTTCATTCTCCACCTGGCAACCACAGGGGTCTTTTCAACTCACAAACCTGTCAGGTTACCACCTAAACTTCTTAGAACCCTTCACCACTTTCCCAGCCCAAACCATGGCCTCCCCGGCCCAGACTATCTACCCAGTTTGGTCTCCCCTGGCCTAACTCTCCCCATGGCTTACCCAGCTCCAGCCACCTGGCCTCCTTTACGGCTTCTCCAATGTGCCAGGTTCCCCTGCCTCAGGGCCTTTGCATGTACTGTTTCCTCTGAAGCACTCTTTCCTCTCAGTTCAGTCCTCTTCATTCCTCACACCTCACCTCAAATGTCAGTTCCTCAGGGATGCCTCCCCCCGGGTCAGAGTTCAGAACCAGAGAGAGAAGCTGTCTGGTTCATAGTAAAATGTTCATTAGCAGCCTCGCTCGGTTCAGGTTTGTTCCCCCCTCCAGACTCTAAGCTTCCTGCGTGCTCAATATAACAGGAGCTATTATCATGATAGATGAGGAAATTGAGGCCCAGAGAGAAATGCTTTACCTGAGGTCACATGTGAGCAGGTTAGCTGGGAGGCTGCTTCATACACCGGTGTCTCCTAACGCCTGGCTTAGGGGGTGCTTTGTGTCACATGATCTACAGAGTGTCTGGAGTCTGGCACCCCGGAGGCAGGAGTCTGTGCTCCCTGGCTCTGCGCTGGAGGTCTGGCAGCTGCCAGGAGCTTTGGAGAGGGTTGACTTGAGCTTTTCAGGGAGGGAGGTGGGTTGTCTCAGAAGTGTTGGGGGGGTTGTCCAGTGGGGGCTCATTCCAGGGCCCGTTGCCTGGGCTGGGGATCTTGAGGCCTCCCACGACAGCTGAATATAGTGTCTCTGCTATTCTGAGCGGTCTCATGACCGGTGCATTCGCTCCGGACCAAAAGGTCAGGCCTTGAGCTGCTGCCTCCCGTCAGCTCCAGGGCCAACCTGGCCACCACTCCAGCCCGAGCTCCCCGTCCTTGTGTGCAGGCTTAGAGGAAAAGGAGTGCCTGAGAGGTTCCAGGGACAGTGTGCTGCCTTATTCAAGGCAACTACTTGGGTGGAAGGGACTCTGCATGTGCATGGGGCTGTTGGAGCAGATGGGTCCTTCCGAGCCACCTCTGGTCACTACCTTCATCCAGTGGAAGAGAAACGAGCTCAGAGAGAGAAAGACACTTGCCCAAGACCACACAGGGAATCAGTGAGACTCAAACCCACAGCCCAGGCCTATGGGCCCAGGGCCTGGCCACCTGTTTGTCTTTCGGCTCTCAGTTTTAGAAGAACACCACACCCCACCTGGGCATGCTGTTCTCCTCCCACCCACTCCCATTAATTTCCTCCCCTGAGGGAGGCAGAATAAGCAGTCACCTGCCACTCCAGGGCCCAGCACAGCTGGTTGAGACCTTCTCAGGCCAGTCAGCCCAGACTTGGCCCAAATCATTAGCATCCCCTCAAGCAGGATTTTCCAGAACCATCTCCTTTCTTGAATCACAATACTAATGGCTTCTATTTACTAAAGCACTTACTATGTGTCAGACCCTGTCTTAAGAGCTTGATTTGTGCATTCTCATTTAATTCTCACGAGACTCTCACAGGATTGCATTATTATTATCATACCAATGTCACAGACAAGGCTGCTGAGGCTCGAGGAGGTTAAGTAACTTCTCCAAGGTCACTTAGCTCGCATGTGGTGGAGCCAGCAGTCGGACCTGGGTCTGTCTGACACCAGAACTCCGTCCATAACCCACAATACCGCCTCTGTCCATGTTCCAGGGACGGTGGGGTCTGCTTGCCATGCCCCAGGCTCGGAGTTCCATCTGGTTCCCTCCCTCCCCACCACCTGCGCTTTCTCCACCACCTGTCCAGGGATCCTCAGCAAGTTCTGGCCCCTGGATAACTGCAGGGGCTGAGGGAGTGCTCTGGCAGTCCCAAGGAGGAGGGCTTTGTGACAGTGCCTCACCTGTCCTCGTACTTCCATCCATGCAGGCCCTGGGACTCCATATGGCCTGGAGGGAAATGGTAGAAGGATTGGAAGAATCAGAAATTGTCCTGCAAGAGGTGATACGTGGTAGGAATGCTGGCTGCTCCTCAGCTCGGCATTCGAGGCCTTCCACTGTGGAACCTGGCCATAGCTCCTGCTGCTCCCTTCTGCCTGGCCGCCTCATCTTCAGCCCTCGTTTTAACCTCTGGGTTTTTGTTCATCTATTCCTCTCACTTCACTGTCCTTTCTGCTTTTTGTCGAACGTGAAAATCTATGCCTCAAGGTCCCTAACACTTAGCTTGGCTGTTCCTGCCCTTGTTGACCCCCTCCTCTGGAAGTGAGGGGTCTGAGTTGGGCACCAAGTTACCCAGCGTGCATGATTCGAGCTGGAGGTCAGTGGGTCAGCTCTGGAGGCCTGGGGCTGGGGACAGGCAGGCCCTCGGGATTAGGGGCCGGCCCGGGTATGTGGAGAGATGAGTCACAGATAGGACTCAGGTTGTGGGCATCGGACGACTGGTCCATAGCAAGGTCTGTAGCCAGGCTCCCTTGGGCAAGTCCCACGGCCCCTTCAGGCTGCAGTTTTTCCACCTGTAAAACACAGAGGTCTTCTAAATGACCACTAAACCTCTTCCCAGCTCTGACACTCTGAGAGTCCAAGAATTCCAAGAATTCCAGGCTTCAGCTTCCCAGAGGAGCTGGGGAATCAAGTTAGTCCTTCCCTTTTTCTCCTTCCCTATCCCAGCCTAGCTCCTCTCCAGGGCCCGTGTGAGCTCTCCTGGCAAGGGTCCTGCTACTAAGTGGGTAGGATCTCGGGGGAGGGGTCTAAAGAGCTCCCTCTTAGGTTCATTCAGCCTTCCTCGTCCTGTTCTCATTCATTCATTCAAGGCTTAGTAATCACACTCCCGCCTGAGCAGCTCACCCAGCCCTCTGGAAGGCACAGACCACCCTTTCAGGGTGTGCTTGCTCAGGCTGTAGGCAGCACCTGTTGCCCTCTTCTACGGGCCCTTCTCTTGGCTGTCTGCCCTCGGGGAGTTGCAGAAAGGCCCATTCAGACGGAGACGATGTGCCGGCTGAAGGGGCTGGAGCACGGTTCGTGGGACCAGCTTCGATGGCGTAGGGGCTCTGTGGAGAGGCGTGCAGGGGCGGGTGCTGTGCTGGACTGGGCCAGGGCTGGTAGGGGTGTTTGCAGTGGCTGCTGTGGGGCTGTAATGGTCGTTGCTAAAAGATTCCACCATGGCTGACCCTTAGAATCACCTGGGATGCTTCAAAAAGCTCAGCCTTTTGGGCTCTGTTCTGGGAAGTTCGATTCTTAGATCTGGGGAGGGTGAGAATGTTTACTCCACTCCCAGATGGTGCTAATGCTGGGCGGCGAGGGAGAACGCTGCAGTGGGGTCTGGGATGTGCGGGCTCTCTCGACTCAAAGGGGGGCCCTCTGACCAACAACGTCACTGGGACACTTGTTAGACGTGAAGTTTCAGGCCCCGCCCCAGACCTGCTGATTCAGAATCTGCATTTTAACAAGATCCCCAGATGATTCATACACACTGGAGTCTGAGAAGTGCTGATGCAGGCAACGGTTCCCAGCCGAAGGGAAGGATCCGGACGCAGAGAGGGCCGGATGGGTGTGTGCAGGTTGGCAGAGCTTCCCGAGGACTCTCCTCCTTCCTGTGGCCAAGACGTAGGTGTCAGGGTAACTGACGGTCTGGGGTAAGGCTCCGTTGCACTGACTGGCAACCACGTCCATCCAGTTACGACTAGAAACCCTTGGGAATCATCCTCAACGCCCCTCTTTCTCTCCCACATCAGCAAACCCTGTTATCAGAATCCAGCCACCTCTCCTCATCTCCATGGACACCTTCCTGGTTGAACCTGTGGTCTTCTCTCACCTGGATTCTTCTCTGGCCAAGGCCTCCTGCCTGTCCCCTGTCTCCGTCCCACCTGCACCTGCCCCGCCACTGCACCTTCTCTGAGGGGCAGCCAGGCTGTCCTGAGAAAATGGTGGCCGACCAAGTCAGCCCTGCTCTGCCTCAGTCTGGCGTCTGGTCTCCCTGAGAGCTTCCCACCCAGCCCTCCCCGTGCTCCGTTCCTCTCTCCCCCTCACTCCTTCCAGCTCTGTGGCTTGTGCATCTGCCTCAGGACCTGGACTCTGGCTGGCGTCTTTGCTCAGCGGTTCACTCCCACACCCCCGCCAGGCCTGCACTCAGATGTCAGCGACTAGATTTCACCTCTCCAGCTCCTTCCCCCACTTCGTGGTTTGCTGTTTTCTCTTTGGCATCACCATCTAAGGTTTGATGTATTTTACTTATTTGCCTTGTTTATTATGTTTCCCCCATTAGAATGTAAGTTCCATGAGGCCAGGGATTTTTGTCTGTTTTATCAATTGCTCTATTCCTGAAACCTAGAACAGGGCCTGGAGCAGAGTGGGTGCTAAATAGATATTTACTAAAAGAAAAATTAAACAGGGTAGGGTTTAAGACCAAGGTCAGATACTGGTGCCACGCCCTTGAGCCTGTTCCTGGCTGGCCCCTTCCTTCCTGGCCTCCCCTGGGAACACAGTCCTGCCCTCCCCTAAACCTGCAGCCTCGATGAACAAACAGGCAAAGGCTGGGGCAAACCTCAGTTGGAGCAGGTCCTACCTGCCCCTGTCACCACCCAGGCTCAGATGAAGCTCTTCGCATCCTGGCCCCTTTGTCTTTCCAAACTCCTCCTTCACGCTGAACCAGCCCAGCCGCCACCCACAGCCAGAGCTCCAAGGCCAAGAAACTATTTTCCAAAACCAGGATGCACAAGTTCCCCAGCCCCTCTTGGTCCAGCCTAACCCCAATCTGACTTCTCTGGACTCTGTTTCTCCTGAAGGCCTCTCCTTCCCCGTCTGCCTCCTCCCCTTCTCTGTCCCCACTCCCCTTGTCCCCTTTCCTCTGTCAGCTGTGTTTGTGGGAAGTTCTCTAGGCATTAGTCACTGGCTTTCAAAACAGACTCCTCCTCTTGAAGACCTAGGATGTTTTTTGTCCCTAATCGCCTGCTTCGAGCAGAGCCTGGTCATGCGTTCAGTAGAAAGTGTGTGGGTTTCGAGTCCCCCCACTACTTCCTTTCTGCATAACCTTGGCAATATGACCCCAAGCCTCGTTCCCTCCCAAGAGCGCAGCCTCTGGAGCCAGGAAGGCTTCCTTCAAATCCCAGCCCCACCACTTTCCAGCTGTGTGACCTTGGGCAAGTTTCCTAACCTGTCTGTGCCTCAAGAGAGGGATATTAATAGCACCTGACTCACAGGGAAATTGGGAGGATTAAATGTGTTAAGCACTTAGCCCAGAACCCAGAACATAAGTGCTTAATTATTGTGGGCTCCATTATCTTCATTTTACCAGCTCCTACCAAGATCCAAACCCTCACCGGTTCCCCAACCTGCTTCCTTCTTTCAGAGTCAGACCCTACCTCCAAATACCTCTCCTAGGGTCTCCTCACCTAACTTGGCCCCTAGGACTCCTTCTTCCAGAGCTCATTTCCCAGGGGCAACTTTCAGGGGTGTCACCCTGGGAGGCAGGCCTGGATTCTCTCTTGGTTCCCCGTGAACTCTCTGTGTCCTGGGAAGGTCACAGCACCCTCTGAGCCTCAGTCTCCCCATCTGTTGTAATGGGCTGCTTGTCCTTCCTCCCTGGGAGTGGTGGGGTATGAAAGAGGTGGATGATGGGACTTCTGTCCACTAGGGGAAGGGGAGGGCGGACTGCTGACATCAGGCTCTGATTGGGAGCCAAACATGGGGACCCTGATGCCAGCAAGTGTGCCACTGTAGTGGGGCTGGCAGGCGGGGCCATGCATCACAACTCTGGGCGTGGAAACATCCCCTCTTTAAAGGGGATCCTCAGGCACAGGCAGGACCCCAGAGCTGCTGGGGGCTGGGGGCTCCTGTTGGTGCCCTGGGTAGTGCCCACTCTGGGCTAGACTGCTCCGCCAGGCCGACGCCTGGCTGGATGGGGACGAGCTAATATTAGCTGGGGCAGCCCCGGACAGCTGAGCTTAGGGGCCCTCAGGAGCCAGCCTCGCTGGGCCCAGGCTCAGATGTGGCTTCAGCTTGAGCCCCAGCAGCCAAATGAAGCTTTCTCAAGTCGTGTAGGGCCTCAGATGCCCCTTCCACCATGGCCCACCCCGGACCTTGCCCGCCGGCCTGGCAGCCCTGCTCTGGATGCACTGGCACCGGCTCCTGCCCGCGAGGCCTTGTCCCTGCCCACAACGCCCCTCGCCTCGCCTCTTCCCTGCCCGCTGCAGCACAGGAGGTGCAGGACTCCTCTCCCCACACTCCCACCCTGCACGTAAAGATAGTCCATGAGTAGCTTCCCTGCCAGGGGCTGCTGTTGGCACTCACTCCTTCACCCATCCGTCCAACAAATATTTGTTGAGCATCTACTATGTGGCAGGCATTGCTCTAGAAACTGGGACTAGAGCAAAGAACAAAATAGCCCAAAATCCCTGCTCTCAAGCTCTTACATTCCCGTGCCTGGAGAATGAGAAGAAACAAGTGGCCACATAGAATATGTGGTGTGTCAGATGGTGGCAAGGGCGTGGAGCTATGCAGTGGAGAGAAGGAGCCCAGGAAGCGCCCAAGGGACAGTTCTAACTCGTGTGGCCGGGAGGCCTCACTGAGCATGTCATATTTCAGCAACGCCTTGAAGGAGGTGAGGAGGGGAGCCATGTGACATCTGGGGAATACGAAGTGAGACGTGCAAAAGGCCTGAGCAGGCGTGTGCCTGCGGTTCAAGGCACAGTGAGGAGGCGTGGCCAGGGCTGGGCTCAAGGAGCCAGGGGACCGTGGTAGGTCAGAAAGGGTAACACTCCCCAGGGAACCCCTGGGCTCCTGACAGTGGAGTCTGCCCCTGGAGGGCCTGCCCCCAAGGATATTTGAGCATGCTCGTGTCTGCACTGTCCTCTGTCCCCCTTCCCCAGCCATAGGGGCCTGCACAGGCTGGGCCTCCATGGAGGGGGCTCCTGCCTCACCATAATGGGGGACCTCTGTCCTTCCTGAAGGCCAGCTGTGCCCAGCGGGGAATGATGGGGCCGCACAGAGCTGCCACCATGCTGGTCATGAGCTCTTCTGTGAGCTGGGTTTGGGACTGGAGAGAAGTTGGTGAGGGGGCCAGGAGGTCAGGGGCCCTGCCAGGTAGAGGTCGTGCCAGCTCGTTCCATCACATAGCCCTCGAGGGTGCTCACCTGGTTCAGGTACAGGTGTGCTGAGAGAAGATGGTTAGAGGAGTTGGTTATGGTTATGGGCTGGACTGGAGCCGGACTGTCTGGGCTATGCTGGTTTTTAGCTGTGTGACCTCTGTAAGCCTCAGTCCCCTCAGCTGTAAAGAAGGCACAAGAGTCTCCGCTTCAAAGGTCCGCTGTGAGAATCCACTGAGATAAGATCTAGAAAGCCCTTCAGCACGCATAGGTGTACAAGTTATATGTATGATCATTCTCGCCATCTTTGTAGGATGCCCTGCAGATACTGGCCTCACCCCTCCTGGGAGGTCCTGAGAATACGAACCTCATGTCTACAAAGGGGCTTGCTGGAACTGGGGAAGCTTCGATGGGGACCCAGCTCTGCCGGGTGGTTCCCTCGGGACCTTCTCTGCCCATACATGTGGCGGAGCAGGAGAGTAGGACTTCCTTGGGCCTTATCCCCAGGGCAGGGCTGTGAATACTCCTCAGACCACAGCTACCCGCCAGGGCCAGTGTCTTACCACTTAGAGATGAATTTTTTATGCTCAACCTCAGGGTTTCTCTGAGCAGCTGTGAGGAACATGGTCACCCGCTGGGCCACCTGGAGCCAGCTGGAGCCCTGGGCTAAGGCACGAGGGCTGGGCTCTCATAAGGGCCTGTGCTGTCACCCGCTGGAAGACGGCCCTGTGCAGCGTGCTTGTCCCCATGTTGCTGTGGGTGCGTCTGACTTGGCCCCTGACCATCCCATGCACCTGAGCAGGGCCCTTGCCTTTCTGCCTTTCTGGGCCTTAGTATCGTCATCTATAAAGTGTGCATAATGGTCCGCCTCTCAGGGATGTTAGGAGAATCCAGCCGTACCAGCGGCAGAAAGATAATCAGTGAGGGAGAAAATACAGTTCCCAGCAGGGCTATGTGCAGGAAGAGACCACCATCGCCAGGGCGAGGGGAGTGTGGGGAGGGGACGGGGTAGAGGAGGAGCACAGGCCTTCCGGCCTGGCCAGGCCTAGGTTTCGGGCTCCCTCTGCCTCAGTGTGGACGCGGGTGGGTGGTGTCTAGCTGAGCCCCAGTTTCCTCGTGTGAAACGGGGATGACAGTTGGTACTTCCCAGGCTGTGCAAAGCCCCCAGCACAGTGCCTGGCACATGGAAGGCACTTACCAAGGGTCGGATCCGGCTCCCCAGGGGCACCACTGTCACCGGTCCTGCATTCAGATTCCCCAGGGTGTAGTAAGGCCCTGGCTGAGCCACAGAGACAGGGAGGAAGGCCGTGGAAGCCTCATCTAGTGGCCCCACAGCCTCAGGGACGTGAACCACCGTCACCAATGATATATTTAGTGGCACAAAGGTCAGAAATGCCAGGCACTGGCTTCCCTTCTAGGCGTCAGGAATCGTGTCTCCCGAGGCCTGGCTGTCACCAAGCAGATATTTTTTTCCTGTCTGGCAGTCTGGGGATTGGAGCACAAGCCTGGGAGTCAGGAATCACAGTGATTTGTGCTGGCTTGCCCGGTCTTTCCACGTCCCCGGCCCTTTCCAAAGCCCGTTGTGCCACCCTTGGAAGTCCCAGCCACCCTGCTTTTCCAGACCACTCCCCTTGGCCTCTGGACACATTAGCTACTCCCCGGTGTGCCGGGCTCCCTGTCTCCCTGCCTTGGCTTTTCTGTTGCCTCTGCCGAGAATGCCCTCTCTTCCCCTCTGCATGTCTGAAACAGACACATCCGCAAGGGCGCCCTCCTGGAAGAGCCTGCTCTGCCTCTGTGCTTTCAGAAAACTTCTCCTGTTCACCTTCGGGCCCTTGATCCACTGACCCACTGAGGTCATATGTCTCTCGGACTCTGAGAGGACTCAACCTCTCAGAAGACAAGGATCAGCCTAGGTAATCGTTGTGCCTGTTACGTAACAAGGAATCCATCCTTTGCTAAAGCAACGTGCCCACAACAGCCCTGTGGGGTGGAAGAATTAGATGTTATGTCCCCTTTATTGATGAAGGAAAAATGCCCAGAGAGATTTAGTTTTCCACGACCATCCAGTTAGCAAGTGGTAGAAGAAGGATTAGATCCCAGCTCTTCTTTTGAAAATTAAGGTCGGTTAGAGCCATGCCAGTGCTCCCTCCTGCTCTAGTCTGCTGTGGCTCCATGGTGAGGAATAAGGTGGTTGGACGGACAGATGAGTGATGGACAAATGGATGGAAGGATGGATAAAAAGAGATACATGGGCGTGGAGGAATGGATGGATACACAGCTGGGTGGGTAACTCGGTGGACGGGTGAACAAATGGACGGATGGGAAGACGGATGGAAGGCTGTTAGCCTTCAAAGTGGGAGAGGAAGTCCCACCCCTCATGAGATGAGAACATCCTGGAGGATGGGACTGGAAAGCATGGACATCAGTGTAGCAGGCAAGATGGAGTGGCCCGGTACAGGTGTGCAGAAAGTGGGATTTCCAGACGCAGGGGTGGGATGGCTTGGGGAATGAGAGAGGTAGGGGCTAGTGGCTCCACTGGCCCACTCTCAATGGTGGGCGGCCCTGAGGGAGGAGAACCAGGACCAGGCTGGGAAGATGTTACAGGCAGTGCCGGGGAACAGGGGAGGTCTCAGGGCCCAGGGTTTCCCAGACTTGCCTCTCCCTGCAGCCACTGGAGGGCAGTCAGTGAGTGGGAGATTGGCCTCTGAACCCTTGGCCATGGGAGTGCATCTGTGGTTTCAGTCTGTCCTGGGGTGGGGAGGCCACTCTTCCCCCTCAGGTCCCGGTCCCCAGCTTTGGTGAGTGAGAGCCTCTGATAGCTCAGGCAAGGTGTGTTTCAGGAGCTCTGCTGGCTGGGGACAAGACACTGAGGAGTGACCCTTCCTGAGTCCAGGAAGACCCTGGCCCACATATACTGGGATCTATCATCTTCCCACTGCTTTTTGCCATCAACTCCCAGGCTCCAGCCACGAACTCCAAGGCTTTAGTTCTAATTGCTCAGCAGGCCAGTAAAGGGACCACAGGCATGGGTGGCCAATGTTGAGCCTGGTGGAGCCTCGAAGCTTAGATGCTGCTAGCTTGGAGCAGATTCATCTCCATTTGCGCAAGGAACAGCACTGTGAGCGCCAGGCTCCCCCCCGCAGAGCCCTGCTCTAGCATTCCCCAGCACCAAGCTGCACCCCCCACACGCACACACTGGCCCGGCGATCTCCCTGGGAAACCAGGTCCCAATGAGAGTGCCTGGTATGCCGCTAACTGCTCATTACAGTCACGGCTGCGGCTAAGTATAGCTCCCGCACACACGAGACCAAGACAACAAGGGAAAGTCTTCCCATAAAAAAGCTCCACATGCAAACACGCGGGCATCTGCACACACACACTCCCCACACTCGTGCAAACCTATGGCCTGGCACACATGGACACATACACCGACACAGAGCTTCATTTGTGCGCTCATTTGTTCAATACACATTTCTTAGGCGGCTAGGAGAGTGATGAAGAGCATGTGTTCTGGAGTCAGACAAAACTGAGTTTCAAATTCCAGCTCTATCGCTTCTTGGCGTATGACCATGGGATGCTGACTTAACCTCTCTGAGCCTCAGTTTCCTTGTAAAGTTGGGATGGTGACCACCGTGTGGACCCCAGAGTTGGTGCAGGGGTGAGAAGGGACATGTAAGAGTGCTCCCGATGGGTGTGGCTCAGAAGTAGGTGTCTTCATCGTTGAGTACCTACTATGTGCCCAGCTCTGTGCTCTTATTCCTGGAGGTGGTTGTGGAAAGTGGTCACATACCTGTGCATAGTGGCCACTCAGTATGTATTTGACTATTGAGTGAATGAACAAGCGCATGAAAGCTGCAGCAACGGGTGGCTGGGTGTCCTTGGAGCTTTCTTCTCTCAGGAGGAATCCACCCTCACTTGTGTTGCATCTAGGCCTTGTCTCCACTGAGATCTCGAGGTTCTTGTGGGTAACACAAGGATCCCAGACACAAAAGAGGAGCTCAAGGGTATCTGGGTCACCCCTCATTTTGCAGATGGGGAAGTGGCAGCACAAAGACGGAGCAGGGAGCAGGCATTGTCCCAGGCCACTCAGCAGTCAGTGGCTGGAGCCCAGGGTTGCCACCTTGAGTCAGCCTAGCCCAGTGGCCTAGCATAGTGGGTGGTGCCGGGTCAAGGCCCAGCCCCTGAGCCCCAGGCGGCTGTCCCGGCTTGGGCAGACACAGGCATCGTGCAGCATCAGGCAGAGCCCTGGCTGGGATGTCGGGCAGCCTGGGGCGTCTGGGCTGGCACTAGGCAGCGTTCCATCTGCCGGAGAAGGGGCTTGGGTCCAGCCTGGATACAAAACAAGCTTCAGGATTTGGAGGTACTGTCACTTTTCCCATCCTTTGAATAAACCGGCCACTAAACTGCCTGGGCCATCTCCTCCCATAGCACCTCCTCAAAAAGAAACTGACATTTCCTGGTGCTTTTTTAAGCCCAGGCTGGTTGGGCCAGGCCCCGGCTTGGGGTGGGGAGGGCGGGTGGCGCTGGGAGTCACACAGCCTGAGTGTCTCCTCACCTCGAGTGATCTCAGGATGCTGGGAATAGACATGGTCTCATCTGCTCACCATGTGTCCCAGATTGCAGATCCCCACTCCAGGTTTGAATTCCGCAGTCCACTGCCAGTTCTGCCCTGGAGGCAGGACTCGAGCTGTGGGACTACACCTGGAGCGCCTTTGGCTGGCCAGCCTGCTGGGAGAGGAGGCTGTATCTGTCCCCTCTCTGGAAAGGAACCCTGCAACCTTGTGCCCACTCCCCGTGAATGACACATGCCACTCATGTTCAGGCCTTTGTTCACTGTGCCCAGTGTCAAGGAAATGAAAGTGATTGTGCCCCAGTGTAGACAAGAGTCTTCTGTCAGTGAGTGTACTCATTGCCAGTGTAGACATGGCTCTGTTCTCAATCGCTGTGCCCACTGCCAGTACAACAAACCATCTTTGCAGAGATTGAGCATGCCCATTGCCGATCAGAGTAGAGCTGAATGATTAGTGATTGTGTCCACGGCTAGTTTAGTCACAGACTTGTGGCTAGAGATTATCCTTCTACCAGTGTAGGTGTAGGTCTGCTGCCACTGTGGTCAGTGCTGGTGTAAGTGCAAGCCTGAAATCAATGACTGTGTCCCTTGCCAGTGTCGACACAGATGCGGTACCAATGTATCAGTGCTTGTGCACATTGCCCGTGTAGACAAGGCACAGTGAGCACCGAAGGGGTGGAGGGTGCTCGCTTCTGAAGGAGGCTACGGGGAGTAAACTGTTCTGCTCATTAGTGCAGGGACTGAGACAAGTGGACACAGGATGTGTGTCCATGACTGTCTTCCCACAGATGGGCAGCTGTGCTCACGCCTAGCTGTGCTCCCCAGTCCTGGGGCAGGGGCCTCCCTTCCTCTAGGAGTTGGAGTGTTCGGCTGCATATTCAGGCAGGGCCAGCCCTGATCCCCAGATGTAGTCACCTCATGGAATTTACTTTCTGGAGGGGAAAGAGACAAACAATAAACATGAAAACTAAGTAAATTAGACAGTATGAATTACCAGTACTCAGCCAACTAGAAACTTAAAATGGAGACCTGGTTTTAAATCCTGCCTGCCACTTCTGAGCAACGGAGGAAGGTAGAGTGAATAGAGTAAGGAAAATCAGATAGCTGGGGGTGCTGGTGGAGACTTTAAACAGGGTGGTCAGAGTAGCCTCCTGAGGCAGTGAGGGGAATGGGGATACCTGGGAAGAGCGTTCTAGGCAGAAGGAGCAGCTAGTGCAAAGGCCCTGGGGCTGGCATGTGTCCGGCATATTGGAGGAGGCAGGCATGAAGGCGATGATGGTAGGAGAGGTTGGGGGTGTAATGGACAACTGGCTCAAGTAGGATCCGCAGGTCATTGTGAGGACCTCAGCTTCTCCTTTGAGGGACATGGGGAGCCAGTGCAGGATTTTCAGCAAAGAAATGACACAATTGGATTTACATTTTAAAAGCATCATCTGGCTTCTGTGTTGAAAACAGTCCTAGAGCACCAGGAATGTTAGAAACTGGGAGACCAGGTAAGAGGCTATGACCACAACCCGGGGGGGAGAAGACGATGATGGCTAGAACATGGGTGGGGACAGGGGGGGTGTAGGGGGAAGAACTAAGATTCTGCATTTATCTTCGAGCACAGCCACCAGGATTTCCTTACAGATTAAATGTGAGATGTGACAGAAAGAGAGGTGTCAAGGATGACTCCAAGGTTTTTGGCAAGAATGTGCTGGAAGGATGGAGATGCTCTCTCATGAGATGGAGAGGCTGTGGTGGGTGCAGGTGACACGCTGTGTTTGAGGGAGCTGTTAGAACTCCACCTGGAGAGGCCAGGGAGTTGGGTGCTGGGACCCCAAGTTCGGGGGAAGGGCTGGGCTGGAGATAGGCCCATGGGAGTATGCCGCTGGCTGGTATTTGAATGGCGATGGTATTTAGGTCCTAAAACTGGGGGAATCGCTAAGGGATTGAGTGCAGATGGAGAAGAGGAACAAGGACTGCGCTCTGGGGTGCCCCGGTAGCTGGAGGCTGGGGAGAAGCGGGTGGCAAAGGACCCCAAGAAGGAGCAGCCAGTGAGGTAGGAAGAAAATCAAGAGAATCTGTGGGGTCCTGGGAAGTGTAACAAAAAGGAGGGATGTGGTCAGGTATCGGATGCTGCCGGTGAGTCAGGGAACATGAGGACCAAGGATTGTTCCTGTGCTCTCTGCCCAGAATGCTCTTCCTCGCACCACGTATTTCCCCGGTGGATTCTTAGCCATCCTTCCGACGTCTGCACGGTTGTCACTTCCTCCTGGCAGTTGTTAAAAGCCTGTCAAATGCCCTTGTCGCCTCACATAGGAGCATATGTGCTTGTATGGTTATCTGGTAAATGGAAGTCTCTCCCGACCCCACCCCCAGGAACTGGGGCTGTTTTTGCCCACCCTGCACAAGCCTGGGATAAGGCATGAATATCTGTAGGATGGATGCACGTGGACAGTCAACTCTGGTCCCACCTGGGCTGTGACCTCTGCCCTCCCTGAGCTGTGCCTCTTGGGGCCGTGTTTTTCTTCCTCTCCCTTCAAACACACTCATGTATATACACACACATGCACATGCTATTGACAGTCGAGGCAAACATACCAGTGTTCAGTGGAGGGAAATCTCCTAGTAAATTCCTAGTGGACCCCATTCCTAGCTCCTGCATGGAGCTTGGAGCCTTAGTGTTCTCATCTACCCAATGGAGGCAATCAAGACTGTTCTGCTGATGACCCAGCTGAAGAGTGTGTGTGTGTGTGTGTGTGTGTGTGTGTGTGTGTGGTGTTCATATAAGATTCAAAATGTGAAGATGTGTTGTAAACTGAAGAAGGCTGTGCCCATTGTCATCATAGTGATAAGACTAACATCATCCTCCCCGGGCTACCTGGGATGGGTGTGAAGCAGAGTTATAAGTGGAAGAACAGCAGGATGGTTTTGGAGGCAGAGAGACCTGGTTTCAAATCCTGCCCACCACTTCCCAGCTATGGGGAGTTTGGGGCACATGTCCTAACTACCCTGAAGCTCCATTTTTCTTATCTGCAAAATGACGGTGATGATACCTCCCCCAGAGAGGTCTTTAAAGATAAATGGGATAATGTTTGTAAAGTGCTTGTGCTCTGATGAGCATGCTACTGTTACTGCATAGCAGAAGACAGCGAGGCTCAACAAAGTTAAATAATCCTGTGGCCGAGGTGGCTGTGAGGATTAACGGGTAAAACGTGTCATCACTTAGCTGCATGCAGTGAGTGCTTAATAAAAGCGGGCTCTGAAACAGGCCAGGGGAGATGTCCCAAGAGAAGGAGTGTGTAGGAAGCCCGAGGGAAGCCTGGCCTGTGGGAGGGATGTCTCAGGGGCTGCCCCTGGGAGGAAGAGGAGCAGGTGTGTGTGACCCCAGAGGGCGGACCTGAGATTGCGGGGAGAAAGGGGCAGGAGGTTGACCTGAACAAGAAAGAAATAAATGTCTCTCAGAGCCCATGGAATGAGTGGCCTCATGAGCTTCCCATCACTGGTGGTGACCAACAGAGACATCTATCTCAAGGTCACTGCAGAGGGGATCACTGACCTGCCCCTCGGGAGGCCTATATAGGCATAGCTCGAAGATACTGAGGATTCTGTTCTGACCACTACAGTAAAGTAAATATCTCAATAAAGCAAGTCACACAAATATTTTAGTTTCTCAGTGCATATAAAAGTTATGTTTACAACTCTACTGTATTTTGTTAATTGTACAATAGCATTCTGACTAAAAAACAATGTATATGTCTTAATTCAAAAATAATTTTTTGCTAAAAAATGCTAACAATCGTCTGAGCCTTCAGCAAGTCGTATCTTTTTGCTAGAGGAGGGTCTTGCCTTGGTGTTGCCGGCTGCTGACTGATCAGGGTGGTGGCTGCTGAGGGTTGGGTGGAATGGCTGTAGCAATTTCTTAAAATAAGGCGACAGTGAAGTTTGCCGCTTCGATTGACTCTTCCATTCACAAGAAATTTCTCTGTAACATGCACTGCTGTTTGATAGCATTTTATCCACAAAGCTTCTTTCAGAATTGGAGTCAATCCTCTCAAACCCTGATGCTGTTTTGTCAACTAAGTTTATGTCATATTCTAAATCCTTTGTTGTCATTTCATCAGTGTTCAAAGCATCTTCACCAGGAGTAGATCCCATCTCAAGAAACCACTTTCTTTGCTCATCCATAAGAAGCAACTCCTCATCTGTTCAAGTTTGATCCTGAGATTGCAGCAATTCAGTCCCATCTTCAGCCTCCACTTCTAATTCTAGTTCTGTTGCTGTTTCCACCATATCTGCAGTGACTTCCTCCACTGAAATCTTGAATCCCTTAAAGTCATCCGTGAGGGCTGGAGTCAGCTTCTTCCAAACTCCTGTTAATGTTGATATTTTGACCTCCTCCCATGAATCATGAATGTCCTTCATGGCATCTAGAATGGTGAATCCTTTGCAGAAAGTTTTCAATTTACTTTTCCCAGGTCCATCGGATGAATCACTATCCATGGCAGCTATAGTCTTGTAAAGTATATTTCTTAAATAATAAGACTTGAAAGTCGAAATTACTCCTTGACTCGTGGGCTGCAGAATGGATACTGTGTGAGCAGGCACGAAAACAACATTAATCTCTTTATACGTCTGATGGAGATCAGAGCTCTTGGGTGACCAGGTGGATTATCAATGAGCAGTAATATTTTGAAAGGAATCTTTTCTTCCGAGTAGTCGGTCTCAACATGTGGCTTAAAATATTCAGTAAACTATCTTGTAAACAGATGTGCAGTCATCCAGGCTTTGTTTTTCTATTTCTAGAGCACAGGCAGCATAGAGTTAGCCTAATTCTTAAGGGTCCTAGGATTTTCAGAATGGTAAATGAACACTGGCTTCAGCTTCAAGTCACCAGCTGCATTAGCCCCTCCACGAGAGTGTCAGCCTGTCCTTTGAAGCTTTGAAGCCAGGTATTGGCTTCTCCTCTCTCGCTGTGAAAGTCCTGGACGGCGTCGTCTTCCAAGAGAAGGCTGCTTGGCCTACACTGAAAATCTATTGTTTAGTGTGGCCACCTTCATCAGTGATCTTAGCCAGATCTTCTGGATAATTTGCTGCAGCTCCTCCGTCAGCACTTGCTGCTTCACCTTGAACTTTTAGGCTATGGAGACAGCTTATTTACTCATTTATGTTGTGAACCAACCTCCGCTAGCTTTCAACTTTTCCTCTGTAGCTTCCTCACCTCGCTCAGCCTTCATAGAATTGAAGAGAGTTAGGGCCTTGCTCTGGATTAGGCTTTGGCTTAAGGGAATGTGTGACTGGCTTGATCTTCTATCCAGACCACTCAAACTTTCTTCATATCAGCAATAAAGCTGTCTCGCTTTCTTATCCCTCATAGGTCCGGTGGAGTCGCACTTTCAATTTCCTTCAAGAACTTTTCCTTTGCATTCACAACTTAGCTAACTGTTTGGCACAAGAGGCCTAGCTTTGGGCCTATCTTGGCTTTCAACATGCTGAACGACTAAGCTTAATCATTTCTACCTTTGGATATAAAGTGAGGGATGTGCAACTCTTCCTTTCACTGTCATACTTAATGACAATTTTTGTGTTATTGATTGGCCTCATTTCAATATTGCGTCTCAGGGAATAGGGAGGCCCGAGGAGGGAGAGAGAGACCGGGGAATGGCTGGTAGGTGGGTCAGTGAGGACATATACATTTGTCAATTAAGTTTGGCATCCTATATGATCATGGTTTGTGGTGCCTCCAAACAATTATAATAGTAACATCAAAGATCATTGATTACAGATCACCATAATGGATATAATAGTAATAATGATAAAGTTTGAAATATTACTAGAATAACCAAAACGTGACACAGAGTCATGAAGTGAGCACATGCTGTTGGGAAAATGGCACTCATAGACTTGCTTAACACAGAGTTGCCGCAAATTTGTAAAAAACTTGAATTTGTAAAAAATGTGATATCTGCAAAATGCAACAAAGTGAAGTGCAATACAATGAGATATGCCTGCGTACCCTATATGGGGTGCCTTCCTACTCACTTCCTGATCTGGGAGTCTCATTCATGTATTTCTTTTTCTTTCTTTCTTTCTTTTTTTTTTTTTCTTTGAGACAAGGTCTTGCTTTGTTGCCCAAGTTGGAGTACAGTGACATCATCATAGCCAATGCAGCCTCAAACTCATGGGCTCAAGTGATCCTCCCACTTAGCCTCCAGAGTAGCTGGGACTACAGGCGTGTACCACCACACTTGGCTAATTTTGTTTGTATTATTTTTTATAAAGTCAGGGTCTCACTGTGTTGCCCAGGCTGGTCTTGAACTCCTGGGCTCAAGCAATCCTCCCTCCTCAGCCTCCTGAAGTTCTGGGATTACAGATGTGAACCATTGCACCCAGTCTTATTCATGTATTTCTTATTCCAATCGGTGGCTTTCTCAAAAGAAAGTTTGAGACACAAAGGGCAAACCTACAATAAAATCTTTGAAGTTAAAGAAGAAAAATAAGAATAGTATAATGAAGAAAAGAAATAGCTATACACCAAACCCAGGTAAAGGAGAATTGAGCTGAGAATTGAGCATGAAATTTAGCTGAGCTCCCTGGCAGTAAGAGCAAAAGAGGAAATGTGAAGGGTTGCAGAGTCATCATTTACTAATAGAAAAGTAGACAGGTGCAGTAGGACCCACCTGCTTGTTCTAAGTCCTGAAATATACGAAGAATCTCCCATTTGGGATACTGGTATCTCTCCAAGTCTAAGATGCTAATGGGAGAGGTGAGAGGAGACCCCTGCCATTTCCCGTGCTTACTGTCTGCAGACTCTCAGGCCACAGGGACAGGCAGGATATTGGCTCTGATCGGGCCTTCTGGGGCATCACAGTCGGCCACCAGCCCTCTGTACCTGGCTGGTGGCTGACTAAGATGCTCACAGGGCACAGGTGTGCCGACGGGAGCTGTGTGGCCTGGCCACTTAGAGGGGCTTGTGGGAGGCAGCGACGTGCGATGCTGCAGAGCCAGCCGCTGATCCCGCTGATGAGAACCCTGGGACCTTAGCAAGATGCTTTGCTTCTCTAAACTCCAGACTCCTCATCTGAAAAGAAATGATAATAAAACAACTTACCCTTCCCAGCTGGCGAGAGGTATAAATGACAATGTATGGGACACTCCAGAGGCAAGGCCTGCTCAAGACACCCAAAGTTGGTGTCATCCTTCACTTTGTGGCCAGAGTTAGGCCAGGAAGTTGGCAGCTCTGGCTCGAGCCCCACAGGCTGTGCGACCTTGGGTGTCCTTGTCCTCCTGAGCCTTAGTTCCTCTCGGCCCCAGGGCAGGGGCTCAGGTGTGAAACCCTGTGAGCGGGGAAACGTTGAATCACCCTCCCCTGAGAACTATGTCCCTCACCGACTGGAGGCCGCAGGACGGGGTCTGGGACGCAGCCTGGCCTTGTCCACGGGAAACAGGCTGTGTGGGCCATGCTGTTGGCTCTCACGAAGCTGTCACTTGCTCCTGGTCTCTCAGCAGGCAAGTGGTAGCAGGAGCAGAGAAAACCAGGGGCAAACCTAACATTGCACACATCTCTCAGCTGTTGCAGTGCTCCTCACTGCCCTCCCCTCCCCTCCCCCTGGTAATTTGGGAAAAACGAAAAACAAAATGCTGTGCTTGGATTTTTGTCGGGGGAAGCAAGCCTTGGCCCAGATCCTAGAATACCAGTGTGCGAGGGAGCTGGCATCTTGGGGCTTCTCCCTGCCCCTGAATTCTGCCCTGAATCCAAGGAAGCCCTAGGCACCTGGCCTGTCCCCCTCAATGTTGTCTTACTTCCTGGAGTGCGTTCTAATTGTCCCCATTTTAAGAATGATGGACTGAGTCTCCAAGAGGTGACTAGTCTGCAGTCACACAGCTGGTGGCAGAGCTGGGATTTGAACTCAGGTCTCTGCAGCCAAGCCTAGGACTCTCTTCCTTCCACCAAGCTGTCTGCTTCCCAGCACCCAATGTGGTTCATTATACATCAGAACTGCCTGGCACTGGGGTCTCATCTGGCCTCATGGACCCCAAACACCAGGGCGGGCTGGCGCCACCAGAGCCACGTGGAGCACAAATGGAAGAATTTCTGTTCTCACCCTTAACTACTGAACCCTTCAGGGAAGTCTTCGAGGACTGAAGTCTTTGGGGACTCTGCATTTATGTCTCCACTCAGTCACTGTCCCTGCACCCTCCGCTGCCTCCCTCCCCTTCACACTCTGCCCACTCCAGCCTTCTCATTCCCCACCAGACTCCTGGGGGTTCTGGTTGTGGCCCCCACCAAGTTCTCCTTGTGGCTAAAGTCTGCTTGTGACTCCTCAGACCCCATTCCACTGGATCTCTCTGCAGCTGCCCCCAGGGAACACCCTTCCCAGGACCAGGGCTGACCCTGCCGGCAGACTGGGTTCGTGTGCTACTCAGCTAGGCTGGTCAGGGCCATCCTCAGCCTCACCCCATTACAGACTGCGCTTGGGGCCGGGGTGGCTCTCTGAATGACGGTGGTGGTTTTCGTGCCTCAGACTGCCGGGTGCCTCATAGCTCAGCAGTTCCATTCCACGACTGTAAAATTCTAGGCTTTTCTACATCGGAGACACTCTGATCCTAAGTGCTCAGTTGTGATGGGAGAGGACCAGGCCCAGCCAGGGTCAGAGGCAGGACAGCTGGTGTGGGGACTGAGTGATGTGGTCGAATGCCGCCTTCCTACTCTCTGAGTGTGATTTCATTTCATCACGGCCACCACCAGGGAGGTGGGCAGTGAGGGCTCAGAAAGGGGCAGTGACGCGTCCATGGTCACCCAGTTGAGCCAGGCCTGAAACTCAGGTGGGTGTGACTTCAAGCCATCTGTGCTCCAGCTGCTGCCTCAGACTTGGGCAGCTTCGACCTGGGATCCCGAAGGCAGGCGGGACCTGGGGATCAGGGGGCCTGGAGTGTGGGCATCCTGCCTAAGCAAAGGCTCCAGGATGAGAGCCCCACACCGGGGCCCAGTGCTGATGTTTCGGGAGAACGCGGTTCCCCTCTCTGGTCATCCCGAGGGCTCTGTGATGGGTCCCTTCCCTCCCTGTGCCTCCCCTTCTCAATTCTGACCCAAGGGGCAGCTTTTGCACCTGGATCCTCTGGGGTCTTCCTGTCTCCTCATGGTGTTCTGGGTTTCTAATGACCACGTTTCCGCAAGTCCAAGGTACTGTCGACTAATGATATCTGGAGATACAGGCAGAAGTACTATTTTAAGAATGTGTACATTCATTTTATGATATGTTTTAATTTTCAAAATGTGAAAAATGTGCATCTTGGAACGAAAGCACCGTGGGAACCTCTGCACCTCAGGATTTGCCAGACCAACTGTTGGGGTGGCCCTTTCTGGATACGACCCAGATGTAGGTCATGAAAGTGAGTTCAGTAAGGGGGCAGTGTCTATCTGGGTGTCTGAGCTCCTGCCGCCTGGGTGCTGCCTTTTCTGGCCCTGCTTCTCCCGCTCCCAGACTGGATCCGGAACCGAGAGCGTCAGTGAGGAGGGCTGAGGGGATTCTGAGCTGGTTCAGCCCTGCCTCCCTGCAGCCTCCCCCTGGACCCGCTCAGACTCCCACCCTGTCTGTCTTTCTCCCAGTCGGGGACAGTCCCAGGGAAATGGGCACACTCCTGGGCTAGTGTGTGAGTGACCATCTCTGGCATAGGAAAGGGTCAGGGCCCTGGGCTGGGCCTCGACTCAGAGAACACATGGTCAGAGTGTCCAGCCAGACCCTGATTGCTCTAGGAGACGCCCCCCCCAACACCCAAAGCATGTCTCCCTACATGTGCACACACGCACTGCACGCCATGCATAGTCCCACACACACTCCATACGTGTTTCCATGCACACACACACCCCGTGCATGTCCACACGCACACTTCTCCCACCTCGTGAATCACTTACACCACTCACAGCGACCACGGACACAGGCCTAGAGTCAGGTCACATACACAGGTGACACACCTACTCCACACTTACACGCTGCCTGCTCCCCAGCACTCTCCCCACACAGACTTCCCCAAACGGGCTCCCACATGGGCCTGTTCTTGGCACACTCTCACACACGCTCCGCTCACACCCACCACGGAGCACCTTGGGGAGCTCCTCCCACCCACTGCTCCCGGAGCCGGGCGCAGCAGCTGGCACCCGGACCTGGTGCTCAGGGGACAGTGCCCGGGCTTGGTAGTGGAGGCATTTATTTCTAGAACAAAGAAGGCACTGGACCCCAAAGACCCTCCTTTCCCCTCAACTTCCCCCGCAGCCCTCAGCCAGCGCAGCGCACCGTGGGTGTGCCCAGACCGAGGAAGTCCAGACGAGTCTAATTCAGTTTCCAAACCCAACTCAACTGACAATTTATTTAGGACAATTGGCCATCCTGCCTGCTCTGCATCACTGACTCCGCATGGATTAACTCAAATGCTGCACACCCCTGCTGGGCAGATTTAATTAGGCGGAAAAACTGACCTGAAGCCTCTGGGGGCCTGGGGCTTGGACATGGGCCAGGGCTCCCCTGATTAGCCGTGAAGCACCCCACTGCCTGCAGCCTTGCCCTGCCTCAGAATCCTCAGACGGGACCGAGTCCAGCCCTCTCTGTACTGATGATGAAAGTGAGGCCCAGAGAGGGGAAGTAACTTGCCAAGGTTACACAGCGAGTGAGTGGCCAGACCAGTGTTGGTCTCTGCGCCACATTACAACTATCGCCTTGTTCCTGAAATGCCAGACTGCAAGAATGCAGATCCCCACGGTGAACCTCTGAATGGCTCCGAAAGGCAAGCACAATTTTCTAAAGATGACTGTGGCATAAATAATTCATAAATGAAAGTCACAGCACATATTGGTCATTTTAATAGATAGTAAATTGCCTTTCTGATTTATGGTTTCAGGGGTGGGGTTTTGATAAAAATAACTTGGTGATTTATAAAACATCTTCTTAAGTCAACAAATCGTTAGTAGGTTTGTCTGACTTTACAGCCAACAGCCTCACCACCCTGGTTACCATAGAAATGGGATGCCTTGCTCTGTTGCCATGGCTACCACTTTCTAGAACACAATTGGTGGGTCTCTCACGGTTTGTGATTTGGTTCTGGAAAAAAAAAGGCCAGAAACTACCCGCTTGGATTTATGCCGCATTGTCAGGCAATCTCGCCTGCGCTGTCTTGAAACTCTACAAGGTGGCCATTGCGGGGGCCGGGCTGGGTGACAGTTGCCCCAGGGCTGCCTAGCAGGGGGCCTAGCAGACTCCCTTTGTGACCCCAGCCAGACAGCAGCCCAGGAGGGACTGGCCTCATGGCTGGCCTGGATCCTGGGTGTGGTGGGGATTGGGGTGGGGTGGAGAAAGGAGATGAGGTCTGGCAGGTGACACGAAATCAGGAAGCCCATGGATGATGGGCAGGGCCTGGGGATGGGAAGCCCAGGAGCTGGCACTGCCCACACAGGCAGGCTGAGGGTATCAGGGAAGGCCGAGGGGGCAGAGGCGTGGTGGGCTGGAGCTTCCTGTCCTATGAGAGAGGGACAGATACTGTCAGTTACCACCCAAGGAGCGGGCAGGGGGCATAGAGGGAGCTGCCCGGGCAAAGCAGAGGCCGATAGGCAGGAGTGCCTGGGGTCTAAGGTTGCTGCTGTGTCATCAGCCTAGTGTACACACGGATTGTGTGTCTGTGTGTGTGTGTGTGTGTGTGTACATGCGTGCCTTGCGGTACAGCACTTGAGTGTTTCCGGTTGGTGTGCGGCAGTGTGTCTCAGGAAGCTATACATGGCTCCTTGTGTTCTCTGTGTGTGGTCTGAACACTGTGCTGCAGTTTGTGTAGTTTGTGTGCCCATGTGCACAGCGTCTGTGCTTAGGTAATGGGTGAGATGTGTACTCTAGGTTTTTGTGTGTGTCTGTGGTCTCTGGGTGACTGTTCCATGTCTCCGGGTGACTGGGGACTGGGAAACAGATAGTCTGCACCTCACGGGGTATGCAGCCCCCTGCCCTTGGCTGCGACCCCTACAGCCCTGGGGGTGACAGCCCAGGGTTGCTGCAGAGGCTGCTCTGAGGCTTGCTGCCCTGAGGTTCCCTCCATGCCAGGGGTCCGCTGACCCCCATTCCCTCACCCCTCCCTCTAGCTGAGCTCCCTGAATAAGTCGGGGTCTTCTCTCCCAGTCAGCAACGAGGCAGACCAGGTAGGGGTGCAGTCTAGACCACCCGAGGCTGCTGTTAGCATTGATTCTCTGCACAAGGTAGGGCAGCGTCCCCATCCAAGGAGCTGCTCTTGCCCCAGCTTCTAGCAGGTCCTGAGCAACGAGGATTCAGGCAGGACTGTGCTCCAGCCTCCATCCAGGTACCCCTGCTTTTCCATCATGGGGGACACCACACATAGCCTGCCCTTAGGGAATCTGGGCTGTACATGCCAAGCTCCTAGATGGAACCATCCAGACATAATCAGGGGCCAGCTATCCAGTGGGCGGGGCTGTGGTTTTAGCCCCAAGAGCTCTGGCAACTCTGGTGGTGGAAAAAACTTGATTTTTGGAGCTCAACAAACTTGGGTCCAAGTCTCAGCTTCTTCACTAGCTTTAACCTTGGCTTAGTCCCTGAACCTCTCTGTATATGGGTTTCTTTCTTCATGAAATGGGGATATGACCGCCTGTTTCATCAAGTTGGTGTGAGGATTAAAGACACCTAGTAGGCCCTCAAGCTTTGGTGGCCTCTTCCTCTCTCCTTCCTATGCTCAGCCAGCCCTGGCAGATGGGCAGGAGGAGCTGGGGCTTGGCTGCTCTTGCTGTGGCTATGCCCTCTGGCTGACCTCATAGTGGTCTCCAGGCTTGGGAGAAGGTTCGGGTCTGAGCAAGCCAGAGGGACCTTCCTCCATACCTGCCTAAGGGTCCACTGGGACGCTGATGTTGCTGGGAAGGAAGGCGCCCAGGGGGCGTGAGCAGGGCAGGAGGCCCAACCTCCACCTCTCCTGGCTCTCCCTGGGGGAGAAGTCCTCATGTCTTGGCCTGGCTTCTGCTGCCCGCCGTCCAGCCCTCACTCTTTGGGTATTGGGGCCCAGAGAGGAAAGAATCCAGTCTGTTCATTGACCAGGATTTTTCTACCCCAATCTGTTAAGGCCTGACCTCTTTCTGGACCTCAGTTTCCCCATCAGGATCTATACTGTGAGAGAGACATTTGAGATGAGAGCTCTGAGGGCCTGTGGGGACACCTGGGAGTTAAAAGCTCCTGAGACATCAGTGCTCTGTCTGGGCTGTTCCCACGAACCTCTCAGGGCACTGAAGAACCAGAGTTGAAGATGGATTCGCTGCCTCCCTGGGGGGAATTTAGACTCCTTGGGAAGTCCCTTCATTTGCTCCTCCTAAGGGCTACAGCTCTGAAGGGAAGCCTCGCCCCAGGGGAACAGCTACTTAGCAGGGCCCGAAGGATGAATGAAATTTTTCCAGACAGAGATCGGCAGGAACACTCTCTGGTGGATGGCACAGCAGGTGCAGACCCAGAGGTGGGGGAGACGCTCTGAGGTCAGAAATGGCAGAGAGGTGCATGTGGCAAGGATGTTGGGTGCACGTAGGGAGAGGACCCTGGGAAGTACACTGAACCAGGGTGTGGAGAGCCCCACGTGCCAGGCTGAGGAATCTGGGCTTTTCTCTGTGGGATGCATGGGCAGAGCTGGGATTCCAGTGGGCGGCTCCCTCTGGAAGCTGCATAGAGAGTGGGCTGGTGACCCAGGCTGAAACTAAAATCTGCTTTGATGGCAGTGACCCTGTTGAGAGAGAGTCACATATGAGCAAGGGGCACAGTGGAGGGTGGGCGTGGGAAGATTGGGAGGAAGGAGGATGTCTTAGCGGCTGGGTCAGGGAGGAGGGGGGCGGTGCTTCCTGCTTCCCACCACTGGCCAGGACTGGAGCCCAGGCTGGCAGTGGGCCCTGCCTCTTGACACCCTTTGGACACCCACAGTGTGCCTGTTCCTCCTCTCACACGAAGGCCAGGGCAGGGGTGTGGCGGGGCGGGGGGCCTGATCTGCTGTTGGGGAATCTGGGCTGTGAATGCCAAGCACCAAGATGGGGCCCTCCGGAGAGAATCTGGGGCCAGATCAGGATGTTTTTAGCTCCAAGAGCTTTGGTGACTGCTGATGAAAAGAGTTCTGACATTAGATGAATTTGCATCCGAGGTGGTGGCCCCTTCCAGTTGCTTCCACTTTGCTTTCGTGGACTGCCTCTAAGGGCCACAGCTGTGACCCAGCTCTGACCTTTCTGGACCCTGAAAGAAAATCTTTCTGGATTTAGAAGACCTGGCTTTAAGCCTCTACCCTGCCTCTCTCAAGCATGCACAAATCACTCTCACCTTTTCCCAGCCCCACCTACTTCTCGGGGCTGAGAGGCCCATCTTTTCAGCCCACTGCATTGCACTGGTCTCGGGGAGTGCCCTTCAGCCTGCGCTGGCCAGGGAACCCCCTGAGGCTGGACCGAAGCCCTCTTCAACTCTGTGCCCGGCATAACCTGGTGAGGAAGGAGTGCAGGGATGGATGGGTGGGAGGGGAGGCAAGAAAAAAGAAAAAAAGAAAGAGGAGGGAAGGGAAGAAGAATGAATGCATGATGGAGGGAGGGAAGAAACATGCCTGGACGTGTAAGGAAGCGGGACAGGACGGAAGGAAGGAAGGGCGAGTGGATGATGGGTATATGAATGGAAGTAAGAAAGGATGAATGGATGGGAGGGAGGGAGAGGGGACAGAAGGAAGGAAGGATGATGGATGGGTGAAAAAAGGAGGGTTAGGGCCAGGTGTGGTGGCTCATGCCTATAATCCTAGCACTCTGGGAGGCCGAGGCAGCAGAATCGTTTGAGCTCAGGAGTTCGAGACCAGCCTGAGCAAGAATGAGACCCCCTCTCTACTAAAAATAGAAAGAAATTAGCCAGACAACTAAAAATATATAGAAAAAATTAGCCAGGCATAGTGGCACATGCCTATGGTCCCAGCTACTCGGGAGGCTGAGGCAGAAGGATCGCTTGAACCCAGGAGTCTGAGGTTGCTGTGAGCTAGGATGACGCCACAGCACTCTAGCCCGGGCGACAGAGTGAGACTCTGTCACAAAAAATAAATAAATAAAATAAAATAAATGAAAATAAAATAAAATAAAAAAAGGAGGGTTAGGCGGTTGGGAGGAAGGCTGCACATGGATCACACCTGATAGTAGCCTAAGGGAAAGTTTTTTGAAAATTGCACAATGCTCTAAAACTAACAAGACTATTGATGCCCCGAATTTCGTAGCTCGGACAGGTCTCTCCCCGTTTCTGGGCCTCAGGCTCCTCATCTGCAGCATGTAGTATCTTGGAGCAGCTCATCTCTGAAGGTCGCTCTTATCACTCTGAAATGCTGACTTGGTCCCTTCTCCTTCCCTCTCCCCTCCTCTAATCCAGAATGCAGTTTAGAAGGTCCACGTAGTTCTTGGGGCCCAGACCCCTGCCGGTTGAGAGCCAGGGCCTGTGGCCATGGTCAATCCAGACAGGGCTGTTCTGGGACTTCCAGGGGACAACCCCACGCAGTGGGGGAGAGACATCAAGAAAACTAAGGTGATTTCTAGAGGCAGCATGGCCTCCTGCTGCTGATACAGGGTGAGACCTAGGCACGCCTCAGTTGTCTACAAGGGCAGCTCTGGAGAACAGAGGTGTCGCTATTCCAGACTGTTGCTGTCTTCAGAGAGAGAGTGGTGCTTTGGCCATGGGCTGTTTTGGCCAGGCAGGGAGAAGGGGATCCACAGAAGAGGGGAGCAGTGGGAACATGCAGGCAGGAGTGGCCGTCTAGGCCCTGGAAGAGAGCCGTCTGGCCCAGGTTCCATCTGCCCAGGGCATGGCCAAGGGAGGCCACGGTTTGTTAGAGCCCAAGGGGGACCTGGCTGGAGACCTTGTCCAGAATTCAGTCTGAGCAGGAGTGTTTGAAATTCAGACAGCTGCTTGATTCTGTCTCCTCTGGTAGCCATGTCTGCTGGGGGCCAAAGAAATCTAGAAGGTCATGAGATGGGGCCTCCAAACCAAACCAAAAGGTTTTCAGAACCTCTCTCCAGCAGGCTCAAGGCCAGAGCAGGTGGTCTAGACAGGCTGGGCTATCCTCGCCATTTCCTTCTGGCTGGCAGGATCTGAGAGAGCCAGTGCCCATTTTGGGAAAGCCCCCAGGAGCTCCCTTCTCCCTCCTACTCACGTCCCTGCCCTGGGCTGGCAAACTGCCAGGGAGAAGCAGGCCCCAAAGCTTATAGCACTTTTGGAGACCCCTCCTGATGCCCGAACCCTTGAACAGTAGTTCTGACAAATGATCATTTAGCTTCTATTTCAAAACCTCCGAGGACGAGGAACTCACCATGAAGTTGGTGGTGCGAGTTCTAGAAGGATAGAGGGAGGGGTAAAAAAAAGTCGCCTAAGGCCCCTGGGCAGATGTACATCTTCTGCAGTTCTAAGTAGGACAGAACCTGAACGAGACCATGAATGAGGTACAGACCCATGGAAACGGCGGCAAGTCGACTAGAACAGGAAGAAGGAAAGGTGGGAGGTCTGGCCTTTGAGGGACTCGATTCCACGCTAGCTGCGCCCTCTCATTTCTTTGCAAACTTCAGCCACAGCAAGCTGGGTCGCTTTTATCAGTCAAGGTAGCTAAACGCTTTAATGGATCCCCTCTACATCACAGCAGCTTAACACAATAGAAGCTTATTTCCCACTCAAGTCACAGTCGGATGAGGGTATTTAGTGGATGCCCTTCTTTTCAGGGACTCAGGCTCCTTCCTTCTAGTGACTCTGCTGGCCCCAGGGCTTCTGAGTTTGGCTGGCATTAGGCGGAAGAAAGGGAGCATGGAAGAGTGAGTAGGGTGGTTCTAGGGCCAGGCCTGGCAGCAGCGCACATCCCTGGTGCCCTGCGGAGGGAAATGTGGGACTGTCAGCTTGGGTCATGCTGCTGGGGGCTTGTGCAGGCGTCCTCCCTGGCCTGGCCCTCTGACTAGACAGAGGTGCCCTAGGCTGCCCCACTCTGGGTGGGCCTCCCCTCTGACACTGTGTCTTTCTCCCCACAGTATGTGGCCTTTGCTTCCCTCTTCTTCATCCTGGTCTCTATCACCACCTTCTGCCTGGAGACCCACGAGCGCTTCAACCCCATTGTGAACAAGACAGAGATCGAGAACGTCCACAATGGCACGCAAGTGCGCTACTACAGAGAGGCGGAGACGGAGGCCTTCCTCACCTACATCGAGGGCGTCTGCGTGGTCTGGTTCACCTTCGAGTTCCTCATGCGTGTGATCTTCTGCCCCAACAAGGTGGAGTTCATCAAGAACTCGCTCAACATCATCGACTTTGTGGCCATCCTGCCCTTCTACCTGGAGGTGGGCCTGAGCGGCCTGTCCTCCAAGGCCGCCAAGGACGTGCTGGGCTTCCTGCGCGTCGTCCGCTTCGTGCGCATTCTGCGCATCTTCAAGCTGACCCGCCACTTCGTGGGCCTGCGGGTCCTGGGCCACACGCTCCGCGCCAGCACCAACGAGTTCCTGCTACTCATCATCTTCCTGGCCCTGGGTGTGCTAATCTTTGCCACCATGATCTACTATGCCGAGAGGATAGGGGCTCAGCCCAATGACCCCAGCGCCAGTGAGCACACGCACTTTAAGAACATCCCCATTGGCTTCTGGTGGGCTGTGGTCACCATGACGACGCTGGGCTACGGAGACATGTACCCGCAGACGTGGTCTGGCATGCTGGTGGGGGCGCTGTGCGCGCTGGCAGGAGTGCTCACCATCGCCATGCCTGTGCCCGTCATCGTGAACAATTTCGGGATGTATTACTCCTTAGCCATGGCTAAGCAGAAACTACCAAAGAAAAAAAAGAAGCATATTCCGCGGCCACCGCAGCTGGGATCTCCCAATTATTGTAAATCTGTCGTAAACTCTCCACACCACAGTACTCAGAGTGACACATGTCCGCTGGCCCAGGAAGAAATTTTAGAAATTAACAGAGCAGGTAGGAAACCTCTTAGAGGCATGTCAATCTGACCTTTCACCTCTTCTCCCTGTAGCGATGATTCCAGATCCAGTCGGACTGCTTCCTTAGTTCCGTGGGCGACCCGGGACCCCGCACTCAGTCTCGAGGTGTGGAGTCTGGGGGCCCAGGGAGAGGCTGGGCAGCTAAATTCAGAAGGCAAGAGCCTGCTAGAGGAACCTCACTGTGGCCCTGGGGAAAGAGGTTGACGCGGCTGGTCTCGTGATGTTCCGAAGAGACGACACGGCCGCGAGGGTGCTGAGGACTATCTTAGCAGGAGCCCAGGGGGCTGCTGCCCAGGTGGGCAGGAGTTGAGCATGAGTCCCTGACTCAGGCTTCTGACCCAGCGCTGGGGCAGGGAGGGGGCGGGTGTGATTGGAAATGGCAGACAGCTTTGGATTTGTTCCTTCCTGCGGCTCCCTTCAGGCTGTGGGGACTGCAGAAACGGTGCATAGGATCTGGGCAGGAGGGTCCCTCGCAAAGGCAGTAGCAAGAATTCTCGCCCCCAACAGAGCCTGTCTCCATAGCCGAGTAGCATTCCTGCTCTGATTCCAGCTGCCTAGCTCCAGACCCTCCCTCGGAGACGCCTGTAGCCCTCCGTGACAAGCTTACTTACCCCGCAGCATGCAGAACCAACTCATCTTCTACCACCACTCTAGAGTTTAGCCTTTATCTTTAGGAACCTGTTGGAGTGACTCTAGCTTTCACGTTGTCTGTTTGGGTTGATGGTCGAGTGGGAGTTTATGGTGACCTTCTGATGGAAGTGGATGGTGAGCAAAGGACTAGAGGGGGCCACCACCCTGGGCAGCTTAGATGAAAGCACTACAGACCAGCAACAGCCTCCCACCGAGGGTTCTCCCCCTTTCCGGCGGTAGGGACTGCAGCAGCAATACAGACATCCCAGCCAGTGTACAACCATTTTCCCGTGAATTCACTGGGGTCGGGGAGGGGGGAGGGGGGCCATGAAACAATACTAGTCACCGTGGGATATATTCTAATATTCCATGGCTAGTGGTTCGTTATGGGACTATCTCAGTTTTATGAGAACCTGCACATAGCACATAAAGTTGATCATGGGGCTCTGGTCCGAAGATAAAAAAGCCCATAGTCTACCTCTACCCATGGAATACCATCGACTTATTCTGTGGACACAGGGATTTCAAAGGAACAGATGACCCAGAGAAGAGTGACAACACTGAGTAAGGAAGAGTACCCGGGTGAGCGAGAGGTTGGTATGAGAGCTCAGGTAGCATTTAGTCTACAAAGGACATCCCCGTGCCCAGGTCTGGCAGGGGCCTGCAGGTGAGCTCAGGCCTGGGTGAGGAAGTTTCCCCGGGTCTGCGTGGCCTCCCCAGCAGATGATTGGTTTTTGTCCCTGCTGACACACTCTCTGACCCACCACCCCATCCTGATCCTGTCTGGCTTCATCCCATAGCTATGCCAGCCAGAGCAGTGCCCCCAAGACCAACTCCTCTGGCCGTAGTGGCTTTCCAGCCCCTTAACCCTGCCCCATACCCTCCCCTTCCTGAGATTCCTGTAGGCACCTGATAGGAACTTGGCTAGTGTCCTGGGCTGGGCCAAGGGGTGGGCAGGGGTGTCAGAGGCTAAATCAAGGGTCCCCACCTCTCCGCTTTGGATTAATTAGCTAGCCATTTGACCTTGGCAAGGGAAGTTCCTGGAGCTCTGGGGGAGGGTCTGGGCAGACCTAGCCCCCAGCTTCACTGTGGGCCCAGCAGGAAGAGTGATATCACCTGAGTGGCATCACCATGGCACTGCCTGGTCCTTGTATTGTGTCTGTTCCAACACTGGATCTTTCAGGATTGGTGCCCCAAGCATGGGTCCCCTAGGCCAGCCCGTCAAGGATCCCCAGTGCACTCCAGGCAGGCACAGATTCCTCTGTACTCCTAGACCATGACAGTATTATCCATATGCCGAGGACACACACACTCGCACACACAGGAGTGCAGATGTGTGTGTTCGGGCTCGCACACCAGCTACTCCCAAGAACGCAACCCTCTTCCCATGCTGCAGCAGACCCTGAAAGCCCACGCATGCCTGGGGGAGTCCCTGGGCCCCACAGCCCTTCCAGCCCAGGCTCCTGGGAGCCATCTTGCCCTAGCCCCAGGTTTCAGACCCTGACAACCCGGGCTTGAACACCCAAGCTTGCCCTCTGGAGCCTGGATGCCCAGATCCTCCTGCCTTTTCCCCCCACAACCCCCTACCACACTCCCTCCCCACCCCCTTCCCAGGCACTCACTTCCCCTGGTGGCATCGGTGCTGCCCTGACGTCCAACCCAGCACCCGTCAGTTCGGAGACCCGCTCTGAGCCTCATCCCTCACCAGAACACTCGTCTCTCCACAAGCTGGTGTGTGAGACCCAGACTAGGTCCCACCCCGAGGTGCATGGTTCTTAGGGGCATCCTCCCCACCTCTGTGTCCCTGAGTCCCTCCCATTGTCCTTTTCTGTTTGCAGCTGTGCTCCTACATGCACAGGGGTTGGGGTGAGTCTGAGAGAAGGAGGAAAGGCCAGAGACAAAGAAAGCAAACGTGGGGACCCTGCAGGAATTGTGGGAGATGAGATACAGTCCCCCAGGACCTCTCCAGCCTCATGCCATCCCCAAGGGCAGTCACGCAGGCTTGCCAAAACCTGGGGTTCTCCAATTCCACTTTTCAAACTGGGTCGGGGCCGAGTGCGGCATGCTGGGCTCTGAGGCACCCCCCAGGCCGCCCCCGTTGTGCTAGCGGCACCTGCCCCTCTCCGCCATGCTGTGGTCTCTCCTGAAGGCTCAGTCTGTGTGTCTGTCACAGGGATGATGCGGTCTCCTCTGCGTGTGGCTGGCATGGCCTCAGCGTTTGGGGGTTTTGTTCTGGGAGGGTTGTCAAGGGTCCAGCACTCACCTGGTTGTAAGACCTCACAGGTGGTGACAGGAGGGCACCCGGCAAAGCCAGGGACTGCCTGGGGCTGAGGGCCCAGGGGAAGCTGCTCTTCTTCCCAAAAGGGGCTCCCTCCCCCTCTGCAGTCAGACACCCAGACCACCCGCTCTGGACAGCCCAGATGCTTCCTCTGTCCTGCCACGTCCATTCACGTGTGTCTTGTCCATCTCTGCGCCTGTGATGTGGGTCGGTCCTTTGTGGTGCCGCGTCCAGGGTTGCAGGGTCCCACCGTAGGTGAGCTGGGGGTGGCAAGGGGGGAGGGGTGGCGGCCAGGCTCCCTTCCTGCCCACAGCAGTGAGGTTCCGGAGAAGCCCCTGCCCGGGCCCTCAGGAGCTACCACGGCAGCCTCTGGGTCATCTTTAGTGAGGGGGTTCTCCCCCAAGCAGCAGGGTCCTAAGTCCCCTATCCACAGCCTTTCCACCTCCCCCTGCCGGGCTGCAGCGGCTGCCCAGCAAGTGGTGCTAGCCTATGGGGCAGGGTCGGTGCCAGGCTGGGGGCAGAGCTGACCAGGCAGGGTGTGGGGCTGAGTTTCTGCACGAATCCAGCTGCAGGGTTGGCACTGGCAGAATATGGGTAAAGCGGTGGAGATATGAGCTGACCCTGAGGGCCAGGCATGGGTGTTCTTTTCTGTGTTGTTCACATTCTCGCTCTTTCTCTCTCTCTCTCCACTACTCATGTTTCTCTCTCTCTCTCTCTCTCTCCTCGTTTTGTTGCATGAACTTGTGCCGGTTCTCGTGACTGTACTCTGCTCGTGTCTCTCACAGACTGTCCCCATTTAGCCTGGGACGTTTTCTCTGAGACCCCAGCTGGGCACATCCCTCGGGGCTAAACCCAAGGAAATGCCCAGCAACCCCCCACCCCATCCCGCGTGCACCCCCCTCCCCTGTGCCCGCTGCTGGTGTGAACAGTAAGTACTTGGGCGGTGCCTGGAGACCAGGGCAGCAAAGCCAGCCCTGCGGGCTGAGGGCCGGCCTCGGGTTCTCCTTGCTCCAAAGTTTAAAAAAAAATGACCCTCTCGTGGATGCTCATCTCAGCCCATTTCAAGCCTGGAAACCATCTCTGAGACGCTGCCACGCTGCCATTTCATCCTCGCAGGCCTGTGGGGCTAGTGGGGGCCTGGGGGCCCTGGGCCAGGGGAGGCTGTAGGACAGGGCAGGGGCAGGAGGGGGGGAGACTTGAGGATCTTACATCTTTGGCTCTTTTCACGGGTTCCCCAGATTTACACGGTTGGACCCTCCTTGGTTTCTCTCCCTTCCAGCCACCCCTCTGGAGTTGGGGAGGAGAATGCCCCCTGTTTCCGAGAGCATCCCACACTGCAGATAGACCAACAGCCCAGGGAGGCCAGGCTCACAGAGCAAGACTTAAACACCCCATCCACTCAGAGTCCCCTCCTCAAAGGTCAGGCCTGAGAGAAGATGCAGGCCCCAGCGGTGTCCTGGGGATGCCCCCAGGATGGGAAGGTGCCCAGCCCTCATCCCTCCAGGATCCCTGATGGCTGCTCCTTCTGCCCCACCCCTGCAGGGAAAACCAACCCGAACCTTGGAGCCTTTAAAGGTTGTGGGAGCTGGGAGCCCAGGGGGCTGGAGGACTTGTGGATGGGGGCTCAGCACTCAGAAAGAGTCTCAGGGGGCAGAGGGGGGGACACCCACCTCTCACCCATCCCCTGGGGGAGAACTGCAAACTGTGGATGCCTCTGCCAACAGGATGGCCAACAAAGAGCAAGCCCTCACTCCCCTCCCAGATGGAGACGCCGCCTGGGAGGACCCCCGCTTTCCTCTTGAGAATTCCTGCAGGGTAGTGTGGGCCCCACCTTCCACATCCTCACCCCTTCCCCTCCACACTAGTTTCCTCCCTGCTCCCAGCACCCTCCTCCCCCTGTCCAAAGAGTCCCTTGGAAGGAAGATGGGGCCAACCGGAGTGGGAGGCAGGGCCGGTGCCGCTGTGAGCACACGTGTGTGCCGGCAGACACATCCCCACGTGCTAGGCAGCCCCCAGACCCCAGAGAGGCCCCAGCCCCAGACACGTGGTGTCAGAGCGACCTTGGTAACTGGCCTTTCTGGTTCAGAGTAAATTGGGGAGTGAAGCCCTGGGATTTGTCAAGAAACGCACTGTACGTGAAATGCTTTGCCATCTTGTATGAGAGACTTTTTTTTAAGTTCCAAAATTATGATGGGATTTTTTTTGCATTTGCTTTACGAATAAACCTGATTGGTCCATTTCTCTTTTGACTGACTGCCTCTTTGTAGTGACATGATGTGTACACGGGCGAGGTGATCCCACCCACGTGTACGCTGAGTGTGTGCACGTGGGGAAGGATCACTTCTGCGTGTAGTTACATGATGTGAACAGGATCATGGGAGAGTGTCACATCGGGTGGACATTATCTCCAGCTTTTTTCCCCTCTTTAATCTTCCAGAGAGCCTCCCCTGACGTGGTCACACCCATGTTGGTTTCCTTCGTCCACAAAAGGGCTTGCACTCCAGGCTCTCACCTAGATGAAGTATTTGAGTTGGCTCCACCCTGGCCAGGAAGATTCTGCTCTGAGGGCAGAGAATGTGGGGCAGGTTCAGTCCCCAAGAGTGATGGGTGGGGGCAAAGGCCAGTAAGAGCTACCTCTGCCAGCCCCAGAAGCTTCCACTGGCCCTGGCCACACTCTGCCCCCACCAAATGTACCTACCCCCAAACCTCCTCCCAGGTTCCTTCTCAGGCTACCACACAGGCCAAGACTGGAATTTTCCCCACCTAAGTCCATCAGCTGCTGTTGTCTTCTACACATTCATTTGCTCTGCTTTGCCGGGGACAATGACCAGAGGAGACAGAGGAATGGGAGCCCCTCCCAAACCCATGTCTCGCTGTCACAGCCTCATGCATACGTCCCTGCTGTGCCTGTGCAAGCTGACCAGGCCTGCTGGGGGCAGCACAGGTGGAAGACACTGGCTCGATATATGTAGGGACCAGAGTAGGCTGAGAGATCGGCTTGGGCCTGTGTCGGGGTGGAGCAGATAGGGGTCAGGTCAGGTCTGCATGGGGGACAGAGGAGACTGTGTGGCCAGGCCTGGCCTGTATGGGGGATGGGGCATACAGAGTGACCAGGGCGGGACTGTGTGGGGACAGAGTAGGCTGCATGGCCAGGCCTGGCCTGCATGGGGGACAGGCATACAGAGTGAGCAGAGCAGGTCCATTTGGGATGGGGGGCCAGGCGGAGTGGTCAGCTGGGCAGCATGGGGTCTGAATGCGGATGGAGCAGAGCTGGTCAGGTGGTCTGGCTGGGCGGGACTGGGAGCAGCTGGGCTCTGGTCAGCCGCAGAGGGGTCCAAAAAGGCCTCCTCTCTGGACTGGCGTGTTCCTGCGTGTCTGTCTGTCCTCCCCCTGAGCTCTGTGTCTGGCCCTCCCCGTGACCACATCCACACCATCCTGTCTCATCGGCCCTGCCTTGGGCCCTGGGCTGGCCCCCAGCACTGCACCTGCTGGGCCCATCACCAACTCATCTTTTTGCAAACTTTGAGCGAACCCAGGAGTCCCTCCCTCCCAGCACTGCGGGCAGCCACAGGCTGCCTGGATGAGCCGAGCTTCCCAGCCGTGTGCCCTCCCCCCGTGGCCCGCCCGCTTTTCTGTCCTCAGGGATGGGCTGCCCTTGGCCAAAGCCCCTCCTCTGGCCTGTCCCCCCACTAAACAGTTTTCAGTGTCTCAATAGCTTCTGCTTATATGTTTGAAGATTCCAAACTGAATGGGGAGGTGGCGAAGGCCGCGCTGGCGAACGAAGACTGCCCCCACATAGACCAGGCCCTCACTCCCGATGAGGGCCTGCCCTTTACGCGCTCGGGCACCCGCGAGAGATACGGACCCTGCTTCCTCTTATCAACCGGGGAGTACGCGTGCCCGCCTGGTGGAGGAATGAGAAAGGGTATGTAGAGGAAGCTGGAGCGCTATGCATCGCCGGGCCGCCTCGCGCTCCTGCAGAGGGGTGGGCAGGGCGGCGGGCGAGGGGCGCTGTGGGGCAGGCAGGCACACTGAGGGGCAGGGATGGAGGGAGTCCCCCAGGGTCTGCGTCCCTCTCCCCCAGTGGGATACCAGGCTGGCAGAGAGCATCTGAGGCCCCAGCAGCTGGGGGTTGGTAGTGAGCCGGGGGTAGACGGGGGCTGGGGACAGGCTGGCTGACTGCGGGCCATGATCCCAAGGCAGGCAGCACCCGGGATGCAGGAGGAGCCTTGACTCCCCCAGGCTGCTCTGGCAGATGGCCAGTCAGGGCCGGAAGGCAGAGTGATCTCTCCTCTCACTTGGTTGAGGAGGGTAGTGGAATAGGCCAGGACCCCGTGGGCTTAGCTACCCAAGACCCATGTTCTGGAAGAGGCTTCCTTTAAAGACACTCCACAGGCCAGTGGGAGGGAAGGCATGAAGAGAGAGGTGGTTTCAGGGCTTGGGGGGTAAAGCATGGTCCTAGCAGTCAGGATATTGCTAGTGACAGATAGAGAACCGGGCAAGAGAAGGTGGTTAAGCAGGACTCTGCAGCCCCTTCCATCCCCAGTGCCTACTGGCCACTGCCTTCGGCGTGGTCGGCACCCCCTTGTGGTTGGTGAGGGCTGGGGCCGGTGGTGGCCTCCGCTCAAGGTCTCTTTGTAGTCAGAACTTTAGGCTGACCCCACTGGAGAGAAGGGCTTCTACTATACTAGAGTTTCTGCATGGGCTAGGGAGAGGTTTGAAGTGGGGGCCCAGAGCACCCTACCTCAAGGCCCCAAAGCATTGGCCTGGGCCTGGAAGGCAGAGGAAGCTTTTCTTGGTGCAGCGGACTGGCTGGGCAGCTCGTGCATGTCTTCGAGCACCTCACAGGCTCACACAGATGCATGCTGAGCGGGGTGAGCAGGCTGGGTGAGCAAGGAGTCTGGTTTTTGGAAGCAACAGTTGTTGTAGCCTGTGGCCATTTGCAACTGCTCCAGTATTTGAAGTGGTTAAACCATATATAGGAGAAAACACAGAATTCGAAATTAAAGGCAAACCCAGAAGAGGAGAGGCAGCCTACACCGAGACAAGGGACAGTCCTTCTGGTCCCTAGTGCTTAGTTGTGTCCACCTGATCTAGGCTGATCCCTGCTTCTTTGCCCTGCCCAGAGGTCCCTTGGACCCCAGTGCAGTGTGCCATTCCTGCATGGTGCTGCATGGCGGATGGCTACCAGCCTCGAGGAGGGCCTGATGCTCCCCCTTGCAGCTGGCTTTGTCCCACGTGGAGGTGCTAGCATGCCCCGGAGCAGGGGCAGCCCTGAGGAGTAGGGAGAAGACAGGTGGCCATGCTCTGCCCAGTAAGGTCTCATGGGCTGCCTGTCTCCTTCATCTTGAATGTTGGATGGATCTGTGTGGCCCAAAAGAGCAGAGAGGAGACTCTCTTTACTGTTCTGCCAGAAGCCCAGGGAGTGTAGGACGGGAGAAGCCCCAGCTCCTTGCAGGGGTTAGGGAGCCCATGGCAACCACTGTCCACAGGTGACACCCATTCTCCAGTCTCACAGAGGTTTAGATGCCAGAGTCTTTGGGAGGTGCCGAGGGTGAAGCGCCCCCTCACATCCACCCATCCCCACTCTCTTGGAGCCCTGACAGCCGCCGAGGACTTGCTTTTCTCAGACTAATTCCAAGCCATAAGCCATGCAGGTGTTGAGTTGATGTGCAGAGCAGGAGGAGAATTAGGGGCTCGGCCTGTTCCCCAGGAGGGAGAGAAAGAGGCGTGCTAGGCTGGCTCACTGCATGGGAAAAGCAAGCCAGCTGGAGGAGAATCTGCCTGCCTCTGCATGTGGCTGTTCTGTCTTTCCTCCTCCTTCCTTAAAAACTAAGTACCAAGCGGGATGGGAAAGCCAAGAAGAGAAGCTCAAGTGTTAATTGTATTCTTTACATACAGATCTTTGCAAAGAAAGCCCTGTCATTGCTAAGTATATGCCGACAGAGGCTGTGAGAGTGACTTGACCAGGCGGCTTGGCCGAGGACACTGGTGGCTATTAAGCATCTGGGTGGACCTGCAGCCCCTCCTCACCCTCGGACAGAGTAAATTCACGCCATGCAGGTTTGCCGGACGAGTCCGAGTGGCCCAGGCATTGTACTAGGACGGACGTAGCTTTTTCTACGGCCAAATGGTAACTGACCGTAGAGGATTTCTTTTCCTTCTTTTCATTTTTTAAAATTTTATTTTATTTGCGGGGAGGGGGAGGTGGAGGGGCTCCTTAGCATGACTTGCATGAAGTTAAACAGAAAACCCAGCAAACCAAACCCACCACCCCCTGCAACTGTATGATTACCCTAAACAACAATAACAGAAAGAAAAAGCGAAGTTCTCTATTTTCTTTCAAAGCTCTTTAATTTTACACACGTCGTTGGAGCCAAACTGTAATGGCGCTCGGGAGAAACCTGTGCATTTCTGGGCGTGGGGGCGGGGGAGGAGGGGTGGGGATGGGGAATGGATTGCTTCCCTTTTTGTACACAAGATCGAGAGAAAAGGTTCCAAAAAGGGCAGTCGGTCAGTCATCGGTCATATTGACCTCACCTTCATAGCTCATCTCTCACTCGGAAACTGGAACTTTGCTCCAAATAGAATTGTGGACCCTCGCACTGCTGCCTTCTTCCCTCTCTGTTTGGCATGTTTGTGACCCAGCGGACGTCTCCCCAAGACCCCTGACAGCGACTAGTCTAGGTTGATTCTCTCATCTTACCGGTGTGTAGATCCAGTGTGACCAACTTTCATAACAAATTGTTCATAGTAGATAATCAACACCGTATGGATTTTCCAAGTGTTACTTTAAAACCAGGATAAAGATCAGGACCATGGGAGGAGCACCCTCCTCTGCCTTTACCAAGGCACAACCTGGCATTGTATGCAATTTAGTACTTCAGAGTAAAAAACTGCATGCCCAATGTTATGCAAAGCGATTCTAGCATGAAATAAATTTTGTATCATGGTTTCTGTATAGTCTAAAGCAGATTTGTTTTCCTGAAGCAATCGGAGGTTTGCAGAGACACACTTCTGCATCTCGAATAAATATAGTATTTTCCCAACAGAAACAGAGGACAGTAGCTTGGCTTTGGTCTGATTCTAAAATTAGTGGGGTAGGGGGGAAGGATGATATTTTTGAAAAACACATGCTTGAGTTGAAAAAAAAATGCAACATCTCGAGCTTTCACTGCAGCTCACAACATTTCCTGGAAAGAGAGCAATGATGCTTTAGCTTAACAACTTCCCCTCCCTGGGCCCTGGCCCCCAATAATAAAAAGCTGACTTTTGAGATGAAGCACGGATTTGGGTTTTTATTGCCTTCAGGCAGTGTCGTGATTCTGTTCTGGGCCTCTGGTCCCTTGTGGCTGGGCTGGGGTAAGCCTGGGCCCTGGCTACTCTGGTCTCGAGGAGCCACCTTAAGGTGCTTGCTGTCCTCTTGCTGGGGGCAAGTCAGGCCCCAAGGAAGAAGTTGCCCTCTGCAGGTTGGCTGGGCAGGGTAGTCCCTCGGGCTGCAGATCCTGTTGGGTCGGGGGAGGGAGGCAGCTTTCAGAAGGCACAGGGCACACAAGGACCCAACATAAGACCAGCACATCCTCTAGGGGGTTCACCTGACGTGGAAATTTCTCTGTGAGTCATGCCATATGGACGAGTCCTTGGATCTGGCCATGTCAGAGCTCCCAGTCCCCTGTGCAGGGTCACCTCCCTCCTAGGGCCATTCTTGAATTTTCTGGTGCCAGGGGTTGGGGTCTGTCAGATCTGGGTGCTCTACCCAGCTGTACCCTTGCTGGGCCCAGTCTCACGGACCACCTCATCAAATACCCTCTCTCTCAGCCTGGAGGCATCTTGGAAAGGGTAGAGCCCTCTCCTAGGGATCTTGACTGGCTTGGGTTGTTCACACGGTTTTGGCGGTAGAGAGGAGGACTGGGGTTCCAATTCTCTTCCTATCCATTAGAAACTCCAGGCATGTTCAAGTGGAAAGCAGTCCCTAGTGGTCATGACAGCCAACCTCTGAACATTTTACAGATGAGGAAATGAGGTCCAGAGAGGGGAGTGACCTGCCCAGGGCCACAAATAAGTGGGTGCAAATCTGCCCTGATTTCAGTTCCTTGACACCACCTAGCGTGGCCCCAGTCAATGATCGGATGGTCGAGGGGAGGCTCAAGGTGAGTGTCAAATTCTCATCTAACAGTTTCTCATTCCCTCCAAGCCTTTGCTTTGACTTCCTGGCTTCCTAAGCAGTTCAGGAACCCAGGGGTAGGGTCAGTGGAGCGGTGAGTACGGTAAGCCCTCTGCCATAGCCCAGGGTCTCTTCCAGGGCTGTAACAACCACTCGGAAGTGTCAGGATGTGCAAGCCACGCAGGGAGGGTAATGTTCATTCTACCTAGTGCTGCACCAGCAAGAAAGTGCCTTTGGTGGAGTCAAAGTGGGACTGAACACAAAGCCATTTGGAATATGACTTTCAGGGACACAGCAGCTAATGGGTAAAGGAATTTAACATATATTGAGCATCTACTACATGCAGGCAGCTTACAAATGCTGTCTAATGAGAGCTCACAATAATTCAATAGCCTCACTCAGAGGCAAGAGAACAGGCACAGAGAGGTAAAGTAATGGCCCAAAGCCAATAAATAATGAAGCCAGGATGTTAACCCAGGTGGTCTGGCTCCAGAGCTCAGGTGGAGCTGTCTCAAGCTACTTGAGGCCTTCCTGGGGCTGGCCCTTAGGGGTAGAATTGATAGGAACACTAGAGTTGCTGGTCCTAAGTCCCTGGACCCTCAGGACCTGGCTTCCAGCCTTCCTTCATGAAGTGCCATGAGTAAGACACAAGGGGCCATTTCACATCCTGCCCCAAGCCTCTCACACACACAGCTGGACAACCTCCCTTTCCTGCTCCCGTTGCTCTAAGAATGAAGTTTCAGCTCCTTCCATTGGCTTGCAAGGCCCTCCCCGCCTCTCCTCTCCCCTCCCCTCCTGCTTCCACCCCCTCCCTCTGTGCTCCAGTCACTCTGAAATTGTGAACTCGTAGCAGTTACACATATGCACCTTAGGACCTGGGACCTCCCTCTAACACCCCCACCATTTCCCCACTAACTCACCAACTCCCAATTTCAATTTATCACTAAGTCACTTCAGCCAGAAGTGGATGCCTGGATTTACCATTCTAAGCACAATCTCATGCAAGGTTGGTCTGATGGTCCTCAGAACCCACTAGGGCCAAGGGTAGCAGGGATATCAAGGGAGGAAGGGGTGTTTGTGATCAGGAAGGGAGAGCGTGGTAGGTAGGGATGGAAACATCCCATCCATATCTGATACGAGCTCGACCTTGAACCATCACTCCGGGTGCCAGGCCAAAGACTTGTGAGCACACAATGAGGCCGGCTGCCTCCTCTCTTCCCTTTCTGCCTTCTCACACAGGAGGAATATGAAGACTAATTTGCTTAGCTGATCAGGAAAAGATAATTTTTAAAAATGAGTATTTTCTCAAATAGCTGTAACACCTACAGATCATTAGCTAACCAGGTGAATGATATTGTCATTAATTGACCACCAAATGGTTATGATATCAGAGCATGGTTCTCAAACATATGTAAAAGGGCTAACAGCAGAGGGTGGGTAGGGACAAGAGGATCATTGAGCCCACTCATTTAACCTCCCAACCCCATGGTGACCCTAAGGGTGTACTGACAAGTTCATTCATTACATTTATGAGGCATTTCCTCTGTACCAGGACCCATCCTTGGTGAAGGAGTTCTAGAATTGACCAAGACTTGGTCCCTTACTCTCAAAGAATTCATGGTCTATTAGGAACGAGGCGCTTGGATACCTACAAAGTCTGAAAATGACCAATAGCAACCACAGTGTCCAGAAAAAAGTCTTGGAGACACTGTCAACACCTCCTCACTCACTATCCGATGAGTGCTTTCAGACACGCGTCAGATCCAGGCAGGGAAGTGCCTTGGAGAGAGCCCGTCTGCCACTGTCAGGAGAGGCAGTGCAGGAACTTGAGGTGATGGGATGGTGCCAAGAGCCACTCATTTTCCGTGTGTGGATTATCTTTGTCCTGCCGGCTTCCAAGAAGGGTTTGACTCAGTTCTGAGAGTCTGAGGTTCTAGATCAAAGGGCTGAGAGCTGATGCACCACCTGATCCTGTTTTAGGCTGGGAAGGAGCCCCGAGACACTCCTTTCTGGTACCCACAAGGAGGTCTTAGAAGAGGCATTAGGACCCAGCAGCGGAGGACTTGGGATTTTCGTTTCTCCCAGCAGGTGCCGAAAGAAGCAGGAGGGAGCTCTGCACTGCTACCTTATGAGAGAGCGTTGGTTCTCTGAGCGGGAACCGTCTAGGAGGTAGGGGCCTGAATACTATCTGGTGTGGGATTGCCTTCTGGCCTGTGATGCCCACCACCAGCCTGTAGGGCCATAGGTGGGGACCAGGAACCTTGGGCCTGTGTGGGTCATCTGTCAGCCATCCAATTGCTCCAGCTCTGTGGGATCGGTTACCCTGGCAAGACCAGCTCAGAGTGCATAGAGATATCCTTCTTCCCATTCCAAAAGTGCTTGAAGGCTGCACTGGCCTCTATTGGTTCTGGGAGGTGGGGGACCAAAGTTTCTGCTGGCCAGGGAAGCCATGTCTCTAGGGTGCAATATTGGGAGGACTCCATGCATGATGTTCAAAGTCAGCCTATAGCTGTGGGTGGTCTCTAGGATCAGGACCGGGGAGCTCAGGATTGTCCTCATCCCTACTCTCCTGAGCTGAATCCATTCCTGGTCCCAGGGCTACTCTCCGTCCCGCCGCCCCTTGTCTAGCTCAGGGCCCCGGCTGGGTCACTTCCCAATCAGGACCCTGGAATAGGAGTGGAGTGTATGGCCTTGAGATGGAGATGAACAATGAAAATGTTGGATAAGGTTGCTGGTTTTAAACTTTCTCAAATAGAATCTTATGTGAGCCACAATATATTTAATATACAGATAACAATAAAGCCGCTTGGAATGAGGTGGGGGAACCGAACATCTGTCTACTTGGCCTTCTTTATCCACAGTCCACAGGGTGGCCACTGAGTTCTCAGGAGACTTCTAGGGCGCTAAAGAATGCACTTTGAAGGCCATTAGGCTAGATGATCATTGAAGGTCCTCCAGCTTTGATGTCCTGGGATTCTGTAACAGTAAAGCCACTGGAGCCCAGCCCTAGCCCCGAACTCTCCTGAGGCACAAAGGGAAGGCAGTATGGGATGGGCCACAGACTCGGGCTACCTAGCCAGTAACACCGCCACACAGTCCTCTGGGGAAAATACGCTCTCTGAGGTCCTCTGGCCAAGGACCTATTGCCAGTCACAGCAGAGAGAAAGGTGCTATGTCCCCCAGAGCCACGGCTGCTACTGTGGCCTGGTCCCCATCTCTCCTCCTGCAGAGGTTAGGGCCCAGGTGGCAGATGTTAGGGGTTAGGGTCTCTGATGTTGCTATCCCTACAGACTCTCCTTTCCATGCTGTGGTCTGTCCCTCATCTGAAACTGCACAGCTTGGCAATTACAGTCACGCAGACGAGCTCCATCTGACTCAGATGAAGACATAAATCTTCCGAGAGTTTCATTGGTTCTAGACTCTTTTTCTGTCCCAAGGGTTTTCTTTACTAGGTCTTCCCAGAAGTCTTAACTCTTCCTCCACTTCCTCATTTCTACCACCTTCCACCCCCCACTCCAGAACCTTTTTCCTTGGCCTAATCACAAAGGTAAGAGCTCTTTCCTGTCCAAATATCCAGCCATCCAATCAGGGAACCTCAATATCCTTGAACCAGCAAACTGGCTCTGGCCCTGAGAGACTGAAATGCCAGGAGAGGCCCGTGGCTGCGGCAGGCATGGCTTAGAACCCTCTGTCTTGCTGAATCAAAGGCAGCTGGACCCAAACACCCACAGGGATAGGGCTGGGTTTTCTGTGTCTACCAGGTAGGGACAGGCTGGAGCCTTCTTGCTGATGTTTTAGCTTTCCACGTCCTGTGGCAAGGACCTAACCCCTTGTTCTCATCTGTTGAGTAGAAAGGATGTCTGTCTCTATGAGCCCCAGACACGGGGCAGGCAGCCTCCCATCATTCTGGTTTGTGGTCAGCCCAATCCCACAACCCAGCAAAGCAATTCTCTCGAACGTTTTGGTGGGAAAAGCCACTTTATTAAAGGTTCTCTATCACAGTCCCCCATTTCCGGACCTGTCGGATTGGCTTTGGGTTGAAGTTTCTGGTTGTCTTCCCTTCTGGTTTCTCTCTTTGTTGGTGGTTTCCTGAGATTCAGTGTCCTTGGTGGCATTTGGGGAAAGGTAGGTGACCTTGCGATCCTGGCCTGGTGCAGGGCGTGCTGGCAGCTGGCAGAGGGCCAGGGAGTGGCCAGCTCCACAGCCCACAAGGAGTCCTGGTGACGACCACAAAGCCTGCACGGGCTTCGGGGCCCAGATGTTGGCTTCAGTGCCATCTCCACACATGCCGTGCTCATTCCAGCCCCAAGAGTAACAGGCCCCACCTGTGAAGGAGAGGGAAGACGCTGTAAAGAGGTTTGGATAGCAGGGCTGAAGCACTCACGCTGAGGGCACAGGCATCATCATAAACCCCAGTTCCCACACCCATGAAGCCGCCAGAGCTCCAGGACACTTGGCAATGACTCACTCTCCCTGCGTCCACTCCTGCTGCCCGCCGACCCCAGCGTTTCCCATTCCCACCAACCATAGCTGTTCACGCCCCGCACCCGGCTTTCCTCCTTGGCGCTAACCTCACAGTCACCCTCTACAGATAATCTATCACCAAGACCTGCTGACTATGCCTCCAAAAATATCTCCAGTCTTTCCCCACATGTCTCCCTCTCTGCTGCCATTGCCAACTAACTAACTGGGCTGCTCACCATCCACTCTGATCTTCGAAGACCATCAAGGTGATCTTTGGCAATTACAAATCTAATCACGCATCACCCTGCTGCTCAAAACCCTTCAGTGATTTCCCACAGTCCCTAAGGAGGCATAACCTTGGCCCATGAAGCCCTGAGTGATCTGGCCCCTGACAATTTTGCTGGCCTCTCCTTGTACAACTCTCCCCCTCCCTCATCGCAGCCAGAACCCTGGCTTTCTTTCGGTTCCTTAACTGTGCCCTGCAGAGCCTTCCTTTCTCTCAAAGTCCTCACTTTACTAGGTCCCCAGACCTCCTCATCCTTTTGATTCCAGTTTAAGTGTCACTCAGAGGCCAGCTTCTCTGGCTACCCAATCCAATTAGATTCTCAGCACTGCCCTCTTGCTTTCCCTCATGAGGACCTTGCACTTGGTAATGACATATGGTCTATGTGGTGCTGTGTTTACTGTCCCCTCTTCACTAGGCTGTGCACTCCACGGGGGCGGAAGGAGCGTGTATGTTTTGCTCACTGCTCTATCTCAGTTGCACACAGTTGGTGCTCAATAGGCATTTGTTGAATAGATACAAGAATGAACAAACTCAGAGTCATACAGCCAGAAAGTGGCCAAGGCAGCACTCAAGCCCAGGTAACCCTGACAGTCCGTGACACTTCCACTGTATTGCAGCCCCTCTTCCTAGGTTTTGGACCCTCTCCTACGGTCTAAACTCACCCGCATTTTTCTGTGGTTGTTTTAAACAATATTTTTTCTGGATATAAAAGCAATACATCTTCATGGCATAAGGAAAGAAAGAAAGAAAAAGAAAGACAATGGAAAACATGGATGTATATAAAGAAAAGCAAACTTGCAGACTCTTGCCCACTACTATAAGTATTTTGGAGATCTCTTTCAAACTTTTAATTTGTGAAATTTATAAATATTTGAGTATATTTTGTCCTGCCTTTATCCCTTAACATTATAACCCAAACATTTCTCCATGGAACCGTAAATTATTCAAAAAGTACATTAAAGATAATTGCTTGCAATTTTGAAATAGCTCAATATGCAGAAAAGTATAGAAAATAATTTAACAGAAGGCACACATCCCCACTCGGATTTAGGACACTGGTTAACATTTTGCCACATGCGCTTCACCCCTTCCCTTAAGAAGAAGACCATTAAGACACAGCTGAAGGCCGGCCCACCTCCCAGTCCTGCCCCTCTCTCCTGCCCTCCCTCCCAGAAGGAGCCACTCTCTTGAACTTGGTATACATTATTTTCATGCTTGTTTTATATTTTTCTACATATATGTGGCCTTAAATATGTGATATTTACTGTGGTATTTTTAGTTTGTTTTAAAGATTTACAGAAATAGCATCATTTTTGTCACTGGCTCTTTACATTCAACCTTGGTTCTAAAGTTTATCTGAGCTGGTAGTTATGGATCTAGTTCAGTTATGTTAACTGTGCATAGTATCCTATTATGCATTAATTATATTTCACTTATTCATGTCCTTGCTGATGGACAGTTCTATAATAATTATCATTGTTGCTATTTTATTATACAATTTAAAATATAATATGTAATAATATTATACAATACTAATATGGTTGCCATTATAGACAGTGCTGCAGTGAACATATTTGAACATATCTCCTTGTACAAACTGGTGTTTGGACAGGGCAATCCCTAGAAGTATATGTGACTCATAGAGGAACTGCATTCTGAATTTTAATAAGTACGGCCAAATAGCTCTCCAAAGGCTGTCGTCATTTATATTCCCATCAGCAATAGATATGAATTTGTCTTCCTGTTATCTTTGCCTTTAGACTCTTGCTAGTCTGATAAGTACGTAATGAGTTTGCCTTTCCCTGACTACTAGTAAGCCGAAGTAGCACTTTATGTTTATTAGCCATTTAGGTTGCCTCTTCTGTGAACTGCCTATTTACATTCTTTGCCTGTCTTGTTCTTTGGTTGTTTGCCTTTTCCTTATTGATTTGTAAGTTTTCTTTGTGTATTCTTTTGTTTATATAATTCTTTGTTGTTATGTGCATTGCAAGTGTCTTCTCCCAGAAGTCTGTGGTGTGTCTCTCACTTTGTTTATGGTGTCTTTTGTTATACAGATTTATTTCTAATGGCTGCCTAATTGCCCATTATGGAGATTAAACAATTTACTTAACTTGTATCCTATTATCAGATATGTAGGTTGTCTCTGATTTTTCATTACTTTGTATAGCATTGCTGTGAACATCTTTATGCATGAGTCTTTGTCTATCTCCCTAATTATTTTCTGAAATAAGATTCTTAGAATGGGAATTCCTGGTCAAAGGGTATAGACATTTTTGAGGCTTCTGACTACTGTTTTGAGTACTGCCAGCATAGTTTTCAGAAAGGCCACCTGAATGTAACTTCTGCAATCTGTGGGAGTCTCTGTCTCACTGCAGACAGTATTTGTTAGTATTATAATGTTTAAAAATCTTCCTAATTTAAAGACAAAAATGGTGTCACATAGTTTTATTAATTTGTACTTTTTTGACTACCATTGAAACTAAAAAATAATTCTTGTATTTCTCAGATATTTATGTTTCCTGTTTTGCGTACTGTCCGCTTCATATCTTTTTCCTGGTTAGTATACAAGACTTTAAATGTCAGACTCAAGAGCCAGATGAACTTGGTTCACATTCATTTACTGTGTCACTGTGGGCACTCAGTAAGAGTCACTTAGCCTCTCAGTTTCCTCATCTGCTGAATGAGGATAATAATACTGTAGTACCTTTCTCACAGAGTTGTTTACAGGGATTAAATGAGCAAGAAAATATGTGCAAAATACGTAGAACAGTGCCTGGCATATAGTACTACGTAAAGGTTAGTTATTGTTGTTATTACCTATTAAGAGCTTTGTTGTTTTAAAGATTTTTATTTTAAGGATATTAATTCTTTCTCTGCCATATTTGGCATTAATATTTTTTCTCAGTTTGACTTAAAATTCTGTTTTAAATCTTTTGATAAGTTTATGGTTCTATGTAGTAAAATTTATTGATCTTTTATGTTACAAGTGCTTCCACTGCTTATAAGAACTGAAAGTCTATCCCTATCTAGATTGGAAAATATTCTTTTTGATTTTTCAATGATTTGAATTTTTAAATCTTTACATTTAACTCATTATGCACTGAAAATCTGTTTTGCAGACCACTCTTTGAAGAGAGGGAGGCTGGCTGGACCCCGGGATTACCCTTCCCTTTCCTTTTCCCTAGTAGGAAGGCATCACTGGCCAAAAGCTTGGGTCTAGGGAAACACAGATGTCTGCCCGTTTGGCCTGCAAATGAGGAAGCACACACAGAGAGGATGAACCCCAGGCCACATCTCCTACAGTTAAGCAGGAGCTTCAGCCAGGTTGATCCGAAGCACGAGATGGGGAGAGTGGAAGAGGCTTGGTACCTTCAGGCCTAATGGGCACCTGGTGTGGGCTCTGTGCCCAGCCCTGGTGAGTGGCACCAGCTGACCGTCAGCAGGCATGGGGGCGGGAGGAAGGCAGAACTGACCTACCAGCAGGATGCGGCACAATGGGCATCTGGCAGGTCCCTCTCCTCCTGCCAAAGGGAACACACTCTGAGGAAGCCACGCTTAGGGCCAGGGTAGCCGGAGACCTAGAGCCAAGAGTTTCATGCCCACTGGGTCGAGAAGCCTGGCAAAGGCCCAGAAATATCTTCCCCAATACTTCCAAAGAAAGCTTACCCAGGGTGAGGTGCTTTCTATGCTTTATCTCGTATAATTCTAACAACCATGTGAGGCAGGCACGTTTTATAGATTATTCTCCTTTTGTAGATGATACAACTGAGGCTCTAGAACCCAGGCAGTGTGGCTCTGCATGTTATACACCAGGGCTTGCCAAACTTATTCTCTAAAGGGCAGGTAGGAAAGATTTCAGGCTTAAGGGCCATATCAAGTCTCTGTCTCATATTATTCTTTTTTACATCCCTTTAAAAACCATTCTTAGCGTGCAGTGTCATACAAAAACAGGCCACAAGTCAGATTTGGTCATAGTGTGCCGACCTTGATACATCCTAATATATACTATTTGCTATGGACTATGCTCTGCTGTCCTGGGTCCCATGTTACCACACAGCTCTGTGATAATGGTACTTAGGTCCCCACCTACCTCACAGGGTTGCCAGGAGGAGGATTAATGCCCCAGCACAGTGCCTGACACATGGCGACAGCTGAAACCCATGTGGGGAGCAGCCCATGGTGAGAAGAGAAAGCCATACCAGTGGCAAAGGCATGGAGCAGAGGGAGAGGCGGCAGCAGATGGGAAGGCCCAAGGTAGAATGACAAGAAGTTTGGGGTTTCCAAACACTTTCCACAAAAAAACCAGGCTGCTGAACTCAAAAAGCAAAGGGCTGGTTATCCCCTTAATAGAAGGACTCACAGCAGGACATCTTTCAGTAATGAACGTCTCCAGCATTTTAGAATAGTTTTCACATGCCCCTCAACCTCGCTTAGGACCAACTTTTCAGGGGCACAGTGAAGACAGCCAGGCCCCTGCACTCTGGACTCAGCAAGATCCTACTGTGTGGACTGTTCTCATGTGGACGTCATGTGAGAGAGGAGGAAGAGTGGCCTACAGAAAGCCTCTCCCTAAGCTAACTGGAACATGGAACATCCAGTTTTCAGAACAGGTAAGTCAGAGGATGATTCCTGGTTTTGCAGCTCTCTGCAGTGTGCCTGGCACTTAGCAGGTCCTCGAGGACACTGAAATCCCACCTGGTTGATGGGATTGAGTGGTCCAGGGGCACATGGCCGCCTTGGGTGGGGAGCCCCATATTTACAGAGGGATTCCCTCTCCCCTCGGAGTTCAGGTCCTCTGCTCACAGGGCTCAGCCTAGGCCGTGACAAGTAACGGTGCTCACAGCCCACCACACTTGCATCAGCCTAAGAGACCTGCAGGCAGTGGAACCTCAGGACTGGCAGGGTCACTGGCACAAGCTGGACATAATACCCAAATCTGTTCAGGCCTTGTGGCACCTGCCTGAGCTTCTTGGCAACCTGGGTCCTCATAAGGCCTTATGGTGCTGGGACTGCAGCCCAGTGCTAGGGAGAGGGCAGCTTTCTGCTGGAGGGCCTTGCCAAGGAGGCACAAACACCTGAGCGCGTGTGCACAGCCTCCTGGTTGTCCCCTGCACCATGGAATAAGGACATATTTCCCAACCTTTCTTGCAGCTGGGTGTGACCAGTGAGGTTCAAACTGAGATGTTCTGTAATATTATAGCTTATGGGAACTTTCCTTGAAAGACATCTAGATATGCCCTCTGCTTTCTTCTTCATCCCTCCTCTATCCTGTCACTGGAATGTGGATGTGATGGCTGAAGCTGGAGCCATGACCTCTGACCATGAGGATGAGGGCTGCAACCTAGGGACAGTGCTTCTCTGTTTCACACAAATGCCACCTTAATTTCCCCAGCAACCCTCTGAGGTGTTACTACCTCCCTTTTACAGTTGAGGTAACTAGCTCAGAGAGGTAAAATAACTTGGTCACACAGCCATTCTAGTCAGGACTAGAATCCAGGACTCCTAATCTGAGGCTCTTTCACTAGTTCCAAAGCATGTAAAAGTGGTAATTGAATCAGACTACTCGGTGTGTATCAGGCCCTGTGATTAGCATTTTACAAGTACTAATTTGCTGAATCCTCACAACAAGCCTCTGAGATACAATCTAATATTATCCCCATTTTGCAGAGAGGTGACGTGAACGGTGCAAGGTAACACAGCTGGCAAGAAGCAGAGCTGGATTCCAACCCAGACAGTCTGGCTCCAGCCCCTCTTCTGCTGTTACACTGTTCTCCCTAGCAAAACACTGCTTCCCAGGTAATTACGGAAAGGTACACAGTAACAGGCCACCTGTGCGGGGACAAGATCAGTGATGGAAGGCCAGAGCTGCAGCTGGTGAGAGAAAGACACCGTGCAGAGGAGCAGGAACCTCCCTGGGCCTGTGAGCTGTGGCTGCTGGGCGGTGTGAAGAGAAGGAAGGGACGGCACGAGGGTCAGGCAGCTAAGGGTTCAGATGTCTCCTCCTGTCCAAGAGCTCGCACAGTCTAGACCGTCAGTCAGGGCTTCTCTTCTGCAACACCAGGCTGAGAGAGAGGAGGGGTGAGGTTTGAGCAACGTCATAGAGAGGAAAGTTCTGGATTCAGGAAGCTGGTACATGTCAGGGTGGATGGAGATGGCCTTGGAGCAGAGTGATTTTGGGAAACAGTTCTGGGTGTCCAGCCACCCAAGCTCACAGGGATCCTAGCCTCCTGGCAGCAATTGGCGTGATGGTCTCCAGCGTCCTGCTGTGAGCAAGGAATGGTGAGTGAGGAACCCAGAATTCAGGCCTCCTGAAGTGCTTTGGGTCTAGATGGCAACTTCAGAATAGAAAAAGGGGTTCGGGTCCTCACCTCTCTTGCCAGGACAACTGCAACAGTGACTTTATCCTTTACGCTGCAGCCGCTGGCCTGGGGGTTGGGGGGAGAATCGGACAAAAACACAGCCTGGTCTAGGTCCTCCCCCAGAATATCTCCTGTCTCCTCACCACCTATGAAACTGAGTCTCAGCCCCTTAGCTGGCTCTCCAGGCCCTCTGTGGTCTGTCCCTCTTGGCCTCGTTGCCCCTTTCCCAACTTACTGGTCCAGCGCCACAGCCGTGCCATCTGCTCCCTGAATTCACCCCGGCCATGCACACCGTCGTGCTCTTGCCCACACTGAGTCCCTCTGTTTCATCAGGTGGGTGCCTCTTATGGCTTAGGCCCCATGTTGCACCCAAACTCAGAGAAGGGGAAAATTCCGTCTGTGCCCTCAGGGCCCCAGTCCACTGGGGAAGACAGCCACGGGAAAAGACCACTATGGGAGCCGACAGCACATTATGCGAGGAAGCACGTACAACGGTGTTTGCCATGGCACTGTTTGTAACTGCAAAAGACTGGGGGGAACCCCAAAATATCCATCAAAAGAGGAGTGTTTCAAAAAACCAGGGTTTGACCCTATGTATTAAAACTTTTTTTTACATAAAGTTACGTAAAGCCTCTGTACATTTTTATATGTACAAATTCTAAAGAATACATCCTAAACTGAGAACAGTCTTTGAGGAAGAGAGGGAGAAATGGGGGAAGGGTGACTCATTTTCTTTGTTGTGTACTGTTCAAATATTTTAAAAAGCAGTAACACAGGGTGATGATAAAAAAAATATTTCTAAGGGACAGAGTAGTAGCATAGAGGAGAGGATGATATGCTTTATTGGGGACAGAAGGTGGGTGTCACTGAACATTCTGGAGATTAATTCTTGCTAGATTTGAAAGAAAAGAGTTTACCAATCTTAAATAGAAAGTACCAATAAAAGCCAGGCATGGTGGCAGGTGCCTGTAGTCCCAGCTACTTGGGAGGCTGAGGCAGGAGGAACACTTGAGCCTTGGAGCTTGAGGCTGCAATGAGCTATGATGACAACACTGCATTCTAGCTGGGGTGACAGAGAAAGACCCTGTCTCAGGAAAAAAAAAAAAATTCCTATTGAAATTTGTCCACTCTAACCTGCCTTCATTGATCTCCATGGTTTATTTTGTTGCAGAAGTGAATTGTGTCCGGGTGTAGGGCTGGGTCCTGCTGAGCTATTGGAAGGCTGTTAGTTTCATTTCCTCTGAGCTCCAGCGGGTACTCAGACCTCTCTAAGCATAAAAGTATTTCTATTTGTAACCCTCTCACCAGTCTGTGAGCTAGGGGTGGGAGTGGGGTACTGGGAACAGGGCTGGCGCATCGACCAGGCCTTGGGTGCACAAGACAGGCACTTGGGATAAAGCTACTGAGTAAAGTGAGTCTGAGCCTTTCCCCTGCCCACCGTCTTCCCCAGCCCCGTGCTGGCTTGGAGAGCTGCAGGGAAGGGCCACGCCCACACGTACTGCTGAGAGCCGCTGCCGTCCACCCCACCCCTGTGCCTGGCTGCTTGTTTTTATTCCCGGTGGCCTGAGCAGCCTCCTGACCACAGGCATCAAAAACAGAGAGCTGCAAGCCTCTGTGTCTGGTCATGCTGATCCAGGACAGTGGCAGCTCCTACAGAATAGTGGCCATGAGTATAGCCGTGAAGATAGTGGTCCCATTGGGCCTGGCTGAGGGAAGAGGCACTGCCAGTGTTGAGCCCTGCTATGGTTTGAATGTGTCCCCAAAAACACATGTGCTGGCAGTGTAATCCCCAATGCAGCAGTGTTGAGAGGTGGGACCTTGAAGAAGTAATTGTCATGAGGGCTCTACCTTCGCGAATGCATTCATGCCATTTTTGCAGGAGTAGCTCAGTTATTGAAGGAGTGGGTTAGTTATCACAGGAGTTTGGTCTCCTTTTCCTGTCTTGCCTGCTTGCTTGTTCTTTGGCCGTGTTGTGACACAGCAAGAAGTCGTCACAAGATGTTGTCTCTTGACCTTGAACTTCTCAGCCTCCACAACTGTCAGCCAAATATTAGGTTATTAAGCATGAAATGTCTGATTTCCTTAAGTAGTAAGTTTGACAGTTATCTCTAACATTTCACTTTGACACTTTTTGTTTTATGTTTATTGTGAAGGTACATCCTCAGTCTTTCAAACACACATTTTGGCTTGTGATTATCTTTCAAAAATTTTTTTAGAGCAATTTTTGTGAAACCATGGAAAAGTCAAAAATTCATGTTATTTTTAGATATGAGTTATGTTGTGGAACCGATGCAGCACAGACAGCTCGAAATATTACTATCAATGAAGTGGCTTGGGAAGGATGTGGCTAATGAATGCACAGTACATCAATGGTTTGAGAAGTTCCCTTCTGGTGATTTTAATCTTGAAAATGAGCCACGTGGGTGACCTGAGATCAAGGTGGATAATGATGAGCTGAAAGCTGTAGTGGAAACGAATCCATCTCAACCTATGCCTGAATTAGCAGCAAGGTTTGATATTACTATGCCAACAATATTGGACCATTTGAAACAAATGGGCGAGGTAAAGAAGCTGGATAGATGGGTTCTGCATGAATTAAACAAGCATCAGAAAAGAAATTGTCTCTAAGCTTGCCTTTCTTTGCTGTCATGACATAAAGGAGAACCATTTCTATACCATATTGTTATGTGTGATGAAAAATGGATTCTTTTTGACACACGCACATGTTCAGCACAATGGTTGGATAAAGATGAAGTGCCAAAGCACAATCCAAAACCGAATACTCATCAAAAAAAAGCTAATGGTGTCTGGTGGTCCAGTGCTGGTATTATCCACTACAGCTTCATGAAACTCAGTCAACTGATTACAGTGAATGTCTACTGCAACCAACTGGACGAAATGATGAGGATGCTTGTGATTAAGCAGCCGAGATTGGGCAACAGAGACAGGCCAATCCTCTTGCAAGACAACGCTCGACCACATGTCGCACAAACAACGCTGCTCAAACTACAGAGGCTGAACTTGGAAACTCTCTGTCATCCACTGTATTCACGAGACCTTGCACCAACTGACTACTCCTTCTTCCAGGCTTTGGACCACTTCTTGCAATGAAAAATATTCAATTCTCGACAAGTTGTGGAAAATGCCTTTGGTGATTTCATCACCACTCGCTCTCCAGGCTTCTTCACTGCTGACATAAACAAGCTACTGTTAAGATGGCAAAGCTCTGTTGATAGTTTCGGTGCATACTTTGATTAATTGTACTACTTCTTGTCTGAGATATAATAAACTACACTTTTGATTCGAAATCGGACATTTCATATTTAATGACTTAATATATCTCTTTTCCTTATAAATTACCCAGTCTGTGATATTCTCTTATAGCAGCAGAAAATGGACTAAGACAGGCCCTTTCAATACTTTGTCCATCCATCACTCCCTGGGGCCAATGATACCCTCAAGGCAGGAGCTGAGCAGCAGGAAGAAGCTCCTCCAGAATGAGGAAGCGGGGCTGTTTGCCTGCTGACTTACTAAGGAGATGTTTTAGGTCTGTGGCCCAAACTGCCTCAGAGAAGGCTGTATGTGGCAGCAGACTGGCCGAGGGACCCCTCCAGACCAAGTTCCATGGTAGTCCCAAGAATGGGGTGAGAGTAGAGGGGGGTGAGGGCTGGAGGGAAGGAGGCTGTGGCTGTCCACCAGTTAAGAAAAGGTGAGGGCCTGTGGAAGAAGGGATTTAGGAAAGTAATGCTCAAAACACAGCTAGAATCTGGCCACTTCTCACCAGTCACATTGCCTCTCAGGGGCTTCCCAGCTGGTCTCTCTGCCACCTCTATTGCTTCCTATGGTCTATTCTCCACAGAGCAGCTTCAGTGCTCCTGTTAAAACCTGTCAGACATGGCACTGCTCTCTTCAGAACCCTCCAATGTCCTTTTCCCTTACTCAGAATAAACAACAGCTGGTCTCCAGCTCCTTCTCTGATGCCATGTTCTACCATGTTCCACTCTGCTGACATCGTCATAGTAACATTGACTTTCTTACTATTCTTCAGACAGTACTGGCCTCAGAACCTTTGCACTTGCTGTTCCTACAGTCTAGAATGCTCTTGCCCCTGACAGCCACAGGCTCACTCCCTCACGTTGCTCAGGTATTTGTTAAAATATCACCTTATCTGAAAGACCTTCCCTGACAACTCTGTATGAAATAGCAATCTACCCCCTGCTCCTGTCTCTGTCTCCTCACCTGCTTTATTTTTCTTCATGTATTTTTTTCCGGTTTATTTATTTTATTATCTATTTCTCCTAACCAAAATACTAGCTCTTTGAGAGTCAGGACTGTGTTTTGTTTGCTGTTCTATCCTAGCTCCTGAAACAGTGCTTGGCATACATTAGTGCTCAATAAATACTGCTGGATGAACAAACAAACGAATGAATGAATGGCTAGTGAGAGAATGGAGCTGCCTTGCTCTTTCTCAGAGAACCAAAAGAGAACTCATGGACGTGGGGAGAACAGCCATGGGAATGACCGATTTCAGCTTACCACCAGGAAGAATGCTGCAATGGCTGGAATGCTGCTCTAGAACAGAGCTGGTGTCCTGCTGCAGGAACTGAGCCTGGCTGAGACAAATCGAAAGTTCTTCTGATTCTGGAGAACTGGTGCGGTGGTGTGGGTGGGTATGGATGTGTAAGAAAGAGAGAGAAGGAAGGTGGAGACAGAAGAGCAGAGTGGAGTGGCGCACATTCCTCAGGCTGGCTCCTTCAAACCAGACAGAGGAATATGGCCCTTGGCTCAGGAGATAAGTAAAAACGTGTTGAATTGATGGGTTTGAAGCTGCAAGGCTGGGGACCATTCTGGAACCTCTTTTAAAAGCCTGTTGCTCAAAAGGTTGTTCAATTTTCTTTGTCAATCTCTTTCCCTTTACCTAGGAGGAAACAGGCCCACAGTGTGGCAATACCAAGCCAGAAGTCCCCACCCCTGCCTTCCCACTGCTCTCCGCCACCCGCTTTGAATCACTGCACGCCCCTCATCTGACAGAGCAGCCCAGTGAGGCAGTATCTGGAACAACGCTGTATGGAAGAGAAAACTGAGCATGAGTGAGATTCACAAACAGCTAAGCTGGGAGAGGTAGAGGCCAGCCCTGCCGCCACCCCCCTCCCCCAGCCCCGTAGGAGGCTGCTGAGGCTGCTGTGGACACATTTCCTCAGTCACCTGCGGAGAGAGCGTGCCGTGGCACGTTGGCTCCAGTGGGTGACTATTCTTAGATCTAGGGAGCGAGGGTTGACAGATTTAGAACTTACAAGGTGGAAACGTGTTGGCCTGTTTTATAAACAACTGAAATTCTTCCCACAGACTGTCTTTCTGAATTCTGTGTTCCCTGTTAGAACTGCTGGCTTTCTGGGCTTATCAGCTGCCCTGGGAGAGGGGACATAAAAGGAAACTAACCCTGTCGAGGGCCTATTATGATCACATATGGTGCTGTGGGCTCTGGTATGACCCATCTCACTTAACACAGCAGCCTAAGAAGATGTATTTTGATCACACTCCATGGATGAAGAAACAGGCTGGGAGAAGTCAGCACACCCAGGGCCAGGCTGTGGATCAGCAGGTCTGGTAGGGCCCAGTGCTTGCCAAAAGGAGTCTGGCTCTGGCAGATGGAACAGTAAGGGCTTATATACGCAACACCTTCGGATTTGAATCCTGTCAGGTGTTTACAGATAGCTCTCCTGTCCTCTCAGATTTCTTATCACTCTAGGTGATCCATCCTCCCTCTGTATGACCTGGTGGCCTGTCCCCATTGCCAGCCAGGGCCCCCTCCTCTCAGGAAGTTCCAGGTTATCACCATCCCTCTAGGAGCGTGGTACCAAGACCTGGCTGAGGGCTCCAGAGATGATGAGCCCTCCAAGACGCATGCATAGTTCTAAAAGCTCCATTAGTTTAGCCTGAGACCACATTAGCTGTCTTGGAGTCCAAGTTTGCTGACTCTTGCTGAACCCACAGCCCACGTGTACTCCTAAACTGTTCCTCATGACCTGCTCTGCTATGTCTCCGTGGCCTGGCTTATGTGCAGGTGCTTCAGACCTGGCTGAAACTTCCCAATTGTTTCCATTAAATACCATCTTATTAAAGGAACCCAGTGATCTCTGAGGGGGACCAGCAGAGTAGTGGGGGAACGGATGCAGGTCTGGGTCCAGGAGCAGCTGGAATGTTGCCATTCCTGGAGCTCGGTCCTCCCCAGAGGAGCCACCCTGCATGGTTCTCTGCAAGCCTGTCCAGGAATCACCAGTGTGCAGGAGAGGAGACTAGGGAATTAGAGCAATAGTGGGCATGGGGGTAAGAAGGTCTCTTCTGGAACCCAGTGGCAGGTCTAAAAGAATCCACATGCAGGAAAAATATTAAGGAGGAAAAATTTAAACAGGAAAAATATTAGAGTTCATATGGGAACAGATGGCACAAACCTCAGATAGAATTCTCCCTATGGTTTCCAACGACTGAATAAATACCTATTGAATACCTGCTCTGTATCTGGTGCTGTGCCCAGTTCATTTCAATTCATTCCATATACATTGATTAGGCTCCCACAAAGCACAAGTGCTAGGTTAGGGAGCTGAGAGCCCAGCCTACAGTGACACTGAAGGGAGATGAGCATCTTGGCAAGGTAAGTCCAGAAAGACCATGCAGTGGCTGATTCCTCAGAGGAATCAAACTCCCTTGGGAAAAGAGTCTGTCTCTTTCTTATTTACTTATTTACTTATGAGACAGGGTCTCATTCTATAGCCTGTGCTAGAGTGCAGTGGTGTCATCCTAGCTCACTGCAACCTCAAACTCCTGTGCTCAAGAGATCCTCCTGCCTCAGCGTCCCAAGTAGCTGGGACTACAGGCATGTACCATCACATCTGGCTAATTTTTTTCTATTTTTTGTTGACATGGGGTCTCACTCTTGCTCAGGCTGGTCTTGAACTCCTGGCCTCAAGTGATCCTCCCACCTTGGCTTCCCAGAGTGCTAGGATTACAGGCATGAGCCACTGTGCCTGGTCCTTTCTTTTTTTTCTTTCAAACAGTAAAATTTTATTGAACTTCATGCCAATAAAAAAATTGTTATAGAACAAAATAGGACAAAAACTAATGGATTAATACTTTTAATTTACATTAATGCATTCTTCCTTTTAAACAAGTCAGTTTTTAGAGAAATTTTAGGTTCACAGTAAAATTAAGCAGAACACACAGACAGTTGCCATATACGTCCTGACTCTGCACACACAGACACCCCTCCACCAACATCTGCACCAGAGTCCCACATTTGTTATAGCTGATGAGCCTGCACTGACACATCATTAGCGTGCAAAGTGCACAGTTTACATTAGGGATCACTCTTGGTACTGTATATTTTATGGGTTTTGACAAATATATAATGACATCGAGTCACCATTATAGCATCACACTGAATAGCTCTGCTGCCCGAAAAATCCTCTGTGTTTCATCTACGTATTTATCTTTTCATCTACTGGAATGGAAGAATAAATGAATGGATGGATAGTTACAGAGTGCTCATAAGAGTCAAGTACGGTTCTAGTTGCAGGGAATACAGCAGTGAACAAGATACAAGGTCCTCAAGGAGGCTTACATTCTAAGGGGGGAAACAGCAAGCAAGGAGATACAAAAATCAGCAGAATGCAACTAGTGGTAAGAGTTAGAAAGAAACCAAAACAGACTGACAGGATTCAGCAGGACATAGAGTCCTCTCCAAGAGAGAGGCCTCTGAGCTGTGACCTGAAAGACGAGAAGGAGCAGCCATACAAACACCTGGGGGAAGAACTTGCCAGGCAGAAGAAATGACGAATGCAAAGGTCAGAAGTAGGAAGGAAGGAGTTTTGCCAGTTCCAGGTACAGCAAGGAGGGCAACCATGGCGTGCCTAGGGCCAAGCGAGCCACAGGAGAGGCAGGCCTTCAGAGAGACGGGGAAGCAGGGCCTCCGGATGCCCAATGAGGAGTTGGTTTATCTGAGTGTGCTCAGAAGCCACTGGAGGTTTTAAGCAGGGAATGGTAGGCACTGATTTACATTTGAAAAGGCGCCCTCAGAAGGCTGGATTTCAGGGAGCTGGATGCAGGGAGCTGGTTTAGGAGGCTACTGCATTGTAGAGGACCAGGCAGGATAAGAAGGTGGCTCTGAGTAGACTGGTAGCAGTGGGGACAGAGAGAAATGGATTTACAATCTGTTTGGAGGTAGGGTTTCTAAGACCTGCTGATGGACTATATGTGTATACAGAGAGAGAGAGAGAGAGAGAGACAGAGACAGAGACAGAGAGAGAGAGATGGGATCAAGACTGATTCCTTGAGCAATGGGTGGGTAGTAGCACATTTATGAAGCTGAGGAGGCCTGGGAGAGGAATAGGCTTGGGGGAGAAAATCAACAGTTCTATGTTAGACATTTTAAGATGGATGTGCCTATTGAACATCAATGAATGAATATATTCCCCAAATAGAGACCTCTTGTGAGCCTGAGAGATTATAAACCTGAGAAGTGGGAAACCGTGTGAATGACAAATGGCAGGAACTACCAAGTAAGCAGTGGGTAGCTCGAGAGGTAACGCTGTGCTTACGGTTCCACGGGGCCTAATTTGGTGTCTTTATCACTCTAAATTATAGCTTCTGTTTTTTCTTGAATGAAGTCCATGACTGGGATGCACACATACTACATGGGATAATAAATATAAATTCCCTTTGTGAATGTCCCTACTTCATAAACACGTATACTGTTTCAAAGGAAAATTACCATTTTGGATAATTATAACCACCAGCCCAAGTTCTCCTACTGGTCCCACTGGAAGTGATATTCTTCCCGCATCCTGGTGAGTGTCCAGGACTGCGAAGCTTGGCGACATAGGCACAGTGCTCCTCTCCTGCGCTGCGGTGTCAGCAGAAGTGGCGTTCCCAGAGGATGTAGTGTTTGCATGAGAAATGCTGCAGACCCTGCTGCTAGACTCTCTTTGGGACTTCTTCTAATTCCTGGAGAGTGTAAGGCTGCTCAGAAATGAGGGCCTGTGGGGTAGGCAGCCCTGAGAGGCCCTTCAGTTCCGGCTCTCAGAAGAAACATACAAATAAAGACAGGGAGGCCTGATAAGTCCCGATGGGCTCCCTGCCTACATGACTGTACATGTCCCCAGCTGGGACTACTCAGCCTCCTGTGGGCTCAGTCCCAAGGGTCAGATTACCCTCCTAGACAAGGGGGCTGGAGATGCTAAAGTTGAGGCCAGGCACATATGTCCACAGAGTGCACATCCTTAAATGGCATCCTAGCTCAGAAGGAAATCCAAAGTCTGGACCCTAGCCTGTAAGTGCTACACCATCTGGTCCCAGCTACCTCTCTAATGCCCACTGCTGTCACGCTCATCCTTGGTCACTCCCTTCCAACCACACTGGTCTCCTTGCTCTTCCTCCAACTGGCCAGTCATGCTTCTGGCTGTAGCCTTTGCACTGGCTGTTCCCTCTGCCTGGAACAGTCCTCCCCAATAACCATATGGCTCCCCTCCTTTCACTCAGGTCTTAATTCAAATGGCACCTTCTCTGAGGGCCTTCCCTGATCACCCAGTTCCACCCTTCAATCCCCTTACACTGCTTATTTTCCTTCATGGCACATAACACCCATCATACACATTTGCTTGTCCGTCTACCCACCAGAATGAGAAATTCCATGAAAGCAAAAATTTCTCTTTACTCAACTGCTATATCCCCAGTACTTAGAAAAGTTATGGGTACATAAAAGATGCTCCATAAATATTTGTTTTAGCAATGAATAGTTGTCAGTTGCCTCAGGAGGGGCTCATTTCCTTGAGGGGCAGCCAAACCAAAGAGCTGGGCAGGCTGTCCACAGGGATCACCAATTCAGAGGAACTGCTGTGTGTGTGTGTGTGTGTGTGTGTGTGCATGTATGCGCGCACATGTGGAGGGGACAGCCGGGGTGGCCTGTATTAAAGACATTTTGTAGGACACCTGCTGCCTCAGTTATCAGGGAAGGCAGACACTGGAGCTAAGGACTGGACAGAGCACCTCTGGCTCTAGGCCTGGTCTGGCCTAGTCCATGCCAGCTCTCTGAATGAGCACCCATCCACCTGCCTGTCGACTGACCCTCTCCTTCCTGAGACAAGGAAGAGCTAGCTGGGCAGTATATATCTCAAGTCCTCACCCAGAGGGTCAGGGAATTTGGAAAGAATGGTTGCTGCTCAGTAGCTATGGGCCAAACAGGCTTGGATTTGGTCTTGCCCCTGTTACCTGCTACATATGCCTAATTCTCAGTTTCTTCATCTATTAATATAAATAGGATAATCATTCTCCTCTTGCCTTTATTTTTTCAAATGAATAAGTAAAGTGCCCAGCACAGAGTCCATCACATGATACATGCTCGTTTGATACTTGTTCTCTTCCCCATCTACCTGTCTGCCACCGGAATTGCCCTGTGTCTTCTGCCCAGGACCCAGTTCTTAGTCCTCCTTGGCCTGGTCTTTGCTGCCAGCCATTAGTAAATCGGGGAGAATCCCCCCGTACAGGAGTACACAACAAAATTGTGCCATCCCTCTTTCCTTCCTCCCGTCCCCCGAGACCCCTTGTATGGAACAAGTAGGTAACATTTCACACAAATTTAGCTGAGGGTTCAGATTAGTGTTTGTCTGAGGTGTCCTGATAGGCACAAACTGCTAAGCATTGCTATGGAAACTGTGCTGTTATTCTCTGCTGTGTCATTTGTTTTCTGGCTCAGTTGCAGTTGTGGTACAGGGGGAAGGGCAGTGGATGAGGTACCCAAGGATTAGTGGGGCCTATGTTCTCCCTGGGTCTTACCTTCCCCCACTCTAGGAAGCAGGTCACTATTTTTCAAATGGTGGCCTGATGACCATCTACACTTGTAAACGATCAACGTCCTGATGCCCACCTCAGACCAACTGTCAGAATTTCCCTTGGAGCTTCTGACACACGCCAGACTTTGGCAACCACTGCAGTAGGAGTTTGACTAACTAAATTGTTTTCAATCTCCTAGTGTGTAAAAGAGGCAACACTGAAGCTACCCTGCTTGGAGCAGGGGTGAGGGGCTCAGAGCCCCATCCACTGAGCCTTCCACTACTCCCAGCTGGCTCCACGGAATCTCACGGCTTCCCAGAGTAGAGTTAGGAAACCACTGGACCAGATGATCTCTAGACGCATCCCTAGAAGTAGCCAGCATTCATTCACTTATTCATTCACAGGTATTTATTAGGTGCCTTCTGCTTTCTTTATGCCAAGTATTTGTTTGAAATTAGTAGCTCTACTGTTTCATTTAGTTTTTTTAGAGATGGGGTCTCATTCTGTTGCCCAGGCTAGAGTACAGTGGTGCAATCATAGCTCACTGTAGCCTGGAACTCCTGGGCTCAAGCATTCTCCCACTTCAGCCTGCCAAGTAGCTGGAACTATAAATGCGTGCCACCAATGTCCCGCTAATTTTTCTTTTTTTAGAGATGGGGGTCTTGCTACATTGCCCAGGCTGGTTTCAAACTCTTGGCCTCAAGCAATCCTCCTGAGTCGTTGAGATTATAGGTGTGAGCCACCACACCTGGCCTGCAGCTCTACTGCTACTTAATCTCTCTTGGGCTCAAATTTCTCACTGCAAAATGGAAAAATAATACTTGTTTTCCCCACTTTATAGGATTCTTCTAATGATGAAATAATCAAAGGAGTACACCTATAAAAAAGTAGTTTGTTACCTGGAAGAGACTGTAAATGCCAACAACTATTATCATTACTACTAGTAGTAGTATACCTAACTATCTGAAGTCTGTAAAACTAAATTAAGTACTTAGAGGCCTCTATGGATCATTACTCTCTTACTTTCTGTAGCTAAACTTCCAAAAAGTATTGCAGGGTTTGGAGAAACATTGCTCTAAAAGCCTCCATCTAAGAGACATGAACCTTCTTATGGGGTTATTTCTGAGGGCTAAGAATACCCCTCAATTTGTTGCCTTCTAAATAGAACATTTCTCCATTATCCAAATTTGCTTCAGTGATCACATATTACTTTTCTCAAAAAAATTTTTTTAAAAATTTTTTGTAGAGACAAGGTCTCACTATATTGCTTAGGTTGGTCTCAAATTCCTGGGCTCAAGTGATCCTCCCACCTCAGCCTCCCAAAGTGCTGGGATTACAGGCATGTGCCACAGTGCACAGCCATATATTATTTTTATAATAAAAAAAGTTTTAGAAAACCAGCACTGTTGAAAATACTGCCTGATACACATAGTTCTTTGAGAAACTCTTCCTTCTTTATCTGATACCTTAAAATGAATTCAAATGAAGCACTCAGAGCAGGGGTGAATGCCAGGCTTTGCCTTCGTGGCAGCAGCATGGCGCTATAGTAGCGCGGAGCTGGGTATCAAATCTAGGTTCTGAGGCTCGCCTCTGCCAGCACCTCAGCACACTGTGAGTGAGTCACTGCCTCTCGCAGTGACAGCATCAGCTTTAGTGGTCTCCAAGGGCCCTTCCAGCTCTGATGGTTTATGTTCCAGGACAATGGAGTATACTTTTCAACATACCCAGTCTGTAATTCCACAGCGTATCTGGACCTGCTGGGGCTGCAGCTTTGCTGAGCTCAAGGGCTCATGGAGACAGTGCTTCTTTCCCCAGTCACTTGGAGTTTCAGACTTTCCAAAGCCCCAGCAGCCCCACTATAAACCTGAAGCAGGAAGATCAGGAGGATCATCTAGAAGAGAAGTGGCTCGCTTAAGAGCTGTGAACTTGTAAGTGACAGGGTCATGACCAAAATTAAGGTATTTCGATTCAAAGCCCAGTGTTCTTTACCTAACTGGGATCACATCCTAAAAAGATCTACAGACCCCAAAAGCCTTCATCCAGTGGACAGACCACCAGCGCTGCAGTCAGAAGATGGGAGCAATCCCCTCTGCCAGCTCTCCTGTTGTGTGCTTTTGGACAAGCCACTCCCTGTTACTGAGCCTCAAAGTCTTCATCCATAACATGGGCTATTACTCCTGACAGCTCCATTGCTGTGGTGAGGTTCACGGACAGTGAGTGGAAACCTTCTGTATACTATACATGTAGGTGCTAGTTACCATGAATACCATACATTGTGCCAAAAGTAGGGAAGATTCGACCCCATCTGTCCTTCAAGAAACCCACAGCCCCAGGAAGTGTAAGTCCTGGGCCATAGGACAGCTGGGATAGGCAAGTCACTTCACTGAGCAGAGTGAGCTACACAGGACAGACTTCCAGTCTGGCCTGGCTCCAGTCCTATGGAGACCAAACCACACCAAAGTTGAAAACACTGGACAGGAGAGTGTAGTCCATCAGCGTGGACAGTGCCTTCTTCTGATCATTTGTGCATTCACCTAGTCAACAAACGTCCTTCTGATATCAGTTCCAGATAAAGTGACATTTGAGTGCCTTATGTATGAAAGGAAAGACAAGGAGGAGAGAGCCAAGATGAATATGATAATCCAGAAAATAACTAACATTTCCTGAGCTTTTACTATATACCAAGAATTATGCTATACTATTTCTGTTATCTCATTTCACACACATAATAAGCCAATAGGGTAAGAATGTTCGGGATCACTATTTCAGCCCTGAAGAAGCTGAGGCTTAGCTGAGGCTCAGGCTCACCTGAAAATTGAGTGGTGGAAACACGATGCAAACCAAGGTCAGTCTGCCCAGACCCTAAGTTTTTAACTCCTATGTTCCATGGCCTCTGTACTGTGGGGTGACCTTAGGCAAGCATCTTCCTCTCTGAAATGTAGAGGTTCAGTGACTCTAGTGGGCACAAGAGATATAGGAACTGTGAGCCAAGGGAGAAAGGAAGAAATGTCCACCTGAAGTGGGGTATGAGGTGTGGCCATCAGTTTGCATTCCTCAGGAGAAGAAGGCATCAGACATAATCTGGGTGGAGTGAAGAACACTGTCAGGCTTTTACCACACAGGGCTGAAACCAGCAGGTTTCAGAGAGACACAGCGACCTACATCTGCCTATCTCCATCAGTGTCTGTTTTTCCACCAAATCCAACTGCTCACCCATCTACACACGCCATTTACCCGACCCCGAGCCAGGCCTTTGTTCATGCTGCACCCCCTACTCTTCTCCCTCTCCCCTTACTTTTCTCCTCCAGGAGGCCTCTTCTGATCCTGTAGCTCTCCCCCGATAGATTATTACAGACAGAAAAGCTTTAACAACCACTCAAATGCTATTTCACCAGGAAGCTCCTACATCAATGGAACAGCATTTTCTTTTAAGACCTTGGTCCTTGGCAAATGGTTCCGTCTTCACAACTTGCTCTGTCTCTAATAGAGAAAGAGCAGTGGTTCTTCTCCAGCTGAATCTTTCACAGCAGCAGATGGAAGCCAGTGAGGTTGCCTGGAGAGTCTGGAAATGTGATGTTGCCATGGTAATGGCAGACCAAGGTTTGGGATGCTTTATCCCTGATGAGCTGCCCTGGCAGTGCCATGCCAGGTTGCTGGTGGAATCTTCCTCAATGAACCAAAAACAGAAAACAAAAACCCCAAAAAACAAACTAACAAAACCCATAAATTGCTGAGCACTAGTGCTGAGGTTCAGCTCCTGCAAACACACTTGTGGGTCACTCACTTAGTCCCTTGGCTGATAAAGAGGCCAGGCCCTGGCTCTCTGCACTGTGGTTCATTCAGGGGGTAACATGGCTTTTAACTGGTTCAGACAACAAAGCAGGCCCTCCCCCACTCCAGCCCCCAAATTACCACTTCTCTTGTCTGATGTTGCCAACCGGGGATCCGCCGGCGTGGACCCTGGCAATTAGCACAGCACTTGCATTTGTTGGAGAATTAAGTGCCACTGATTAGCCTAATTCCTCACCATTTATAGGCAGTGAATGTCAGCCTAAGATTGGCTTTTCCAAACAGTGGCCTACAGGGTGCCATGATCATGGCTTGAGTTTGAAATGGAAGCAACAGCTTGGTGAGTCAGACTGTGAACCAGCAGGGAAGGCACAACTCACCTCTGGGCCTGGCTTACGTTAGTCATTGTCTGCCCCAGTCCTGTCCACTTAAGGGAACTGAAGACCAGAAGAAGGTGTTTCCGAATTGATGTCATGCCTATTTCCAAGTCAATCCTGACCCAGAAAGGGAGCCCATTTCCCTTTGATGGCCTTCCTGCTGATGCCCCCGGGAATGTGCAGCCACAGGATTGGTGTGTCCGAAACTGAGGGCTAGAGGCCTGAGTCAGACTCTAACTGGCTGAGCAGGGGCCTGACATTCTGCCTAGGCTTTCTCAGACCATTCCACTACTTAAGGGCCTGAGCCAGGTTGCTGTCTGGCTTGAGCCTCTTGACATTTGAACGCCCACTGATAATTACCTTAAGGCTCCTGCTGTCAGACTTCTAGCCACCCAGGACGGTGACATTCACAGGATCATAAGGGCCCTCAAACTTCAGATGGTTGATCCCTATCACCCCAGCAGGAGCCAACTCCATGACTACTATCACCCCCTGACACTTTGCTGTAACAGGAACCAATATGCTTATATACAGCACGCAGGGGTACAGCACTCAGGGGTCATGACCATGTGGAGTTGGCTAACTGCATATCTGTCCTCTAGAGAACTTCCAGATTCCTCCAGGGAAGTGCACAGGCATTGGGGCTTGGCTGGACAAGCCTTGACAACTTCCCTAATTCAAACTCTAGCTTGCTCGAAAACAGGTCTTTCCACTCATTCATAAAATCATTCACAAGATGTCTATTGAGTTTTATTTGGTAGATGCCATAAGGGATATAAAATGAACCATTCATGGCATCTGCCATAAAAGCATATATTTTTATACATATAGTCTAGGGGATCAGCAGAGACTTCCTAGAAGAAGAAAAAAAGTAGGAAAGAGGGGAGGAAGGGCATTTCAAGTAGGGAGAACAGTGTGAAGCAAGACCTACCTAGCTGGGGGAAAGGAAGGGCTTGCAGAGCTAATGATGGTAGTTCCATTTGGTGGAAGAAGTGGTGCAAAGAGTAGTAGAAGGAAATACATTCAGGATGACAGGTAGGGGGCATATTGCAGACAGCTCAGAAAATATAATCCTCAAAAACACTGACTAAAGAGTTTGGACTTTATTTGGCAGCCAACTGGAAGCCACTAAGGAGGCTTTTGGGCAAAAGAGTAGCAGAATCAAATCTGTGCTTCAGAAGCAAAATCTGACATAATAACAATCATTGTTATTGTCATCATGATAGATAACATTTAGAGAGCACATGCACTATGCCAGGCACTTTTCCAAACACTTTAGACTGAACGTGGAGGAGGGTCCACAGGGAGATGAGTCTGGAGGCAGAGGCAAAGTCTAGGATACAGAGGATGAACAAAGCCTGAGCTATCTCAGTGGCAGTGGGATGCAGAAGAGGGATAGAGAGGGAGGCAGGACCAAGAGGACTCGGCATCTGTGAAGCGGTGGACATAGAGGGGTGAGAGAAGTCAGATAGCCTTAGCCAGGAGACTCGGAGCATGGAGGTCACAACCAGGTTTAGCATATGAGATTCTTTGATTCATAGGACTGGCAGATGAATTTAGAATTCAACCCCAAGGACACAGCCAAAATATCCCTCTTGTCCCCCTGAGTTCAAGAAAATGTTTGAGGAGGAACAGACCATGAACCAAGGGCAGCTATCCCAGGAAAACATATTCTCCCACATTCTGTCCTGGTCCTACCAACTTAAAAGGATTATGCCTACCTGGTATGAGAAGGAAAGGACCTGGAGAGGGGTAGCCTCTCCTTGCTTTGACCCCGATCCTCCTTGGTCGAGGTCTTTCTGTCATGATATGCATCAGGCTAGGGCCCCGAGTTCGGGAAAGAGCCCTGTTTCAACCTGCCTTATTTGCTTCTCTGTCCTGTAGATACCACTGGGTGGCCCCAAGCCTCTGGGGACCAAGGCCCTCAGATGGAAAGCAAGGGCTGCCTACTCTGAGATTACTCTCACTCCTTGTGTCCCACACAAACCCTCTCTCTGGTCAGGAGGGCTTTCCACCCTGCTCTGCCCTCAGCCTGGGCTCCATGGCCTGCCTGTGCTCAGGCATCCCATCCCTGCAATCAGGAACGCCCTCATCCATTTCTCCTGGGCCAGTCCAAATCCTAGTCCAGACTTCAAGACTCAGCCCAAGTCCTCCTCTTCCTCTAAAAGTCTACAACAATTACTCCTCCACTGAGCTACAGTGAAGTTTCAGAGTAGCAAGGGAATTGACCGACTATCAGCCCAACCGTCAAAACTCTGAGGAAGAGCAAACTAGGGCCCAGAGAAGACAGAAGAAGGGCTATGACTAGAACCCAAAGCATTCCCTTGACAAGCCTCCCATGAACTTTATAGCTCTGCTTTATTTCGCCTGTCCATGTCACGGATTGTGAGACTGTCTGAGGGGACGATGACTTCTGTATCTCTGGATGCTTCACTGTGCCTAACAGAGCCCTGGATTGCAGACAGCTCAGGAAATAGAATCCTTGCTAGCCAAAGGCTCAGGAAGGCAACAGGTCCTGAGGACACAAGTGAAGGGGGTGGGGGGGAACCAAAAACCTTCTTCCAGCAATTCTTCACTGTTCTGGGATACAAGCCAAGCCCAGCCACTGGACTGAGGGTAGGAAGAGAGATGATGCATTCAATGGAGATTTACATCAGAAAGAGATTTCTGCATCTAATACCAGCATTCTAGCCCAGAGCCTCCTGGGAAAGCAGCTTCCAGGCTGGCAGAAGGGGTCACGCTGAGGTCAGTCTCCAGCCTAGGGGCATTGGTGATGGTGGTAGAAGCAGCTGAGATAAGATTTTTCTTTTAAAGTTGAATCTTCAGATTTGGGAACCTAAAAGAACCCTCCCAAGATCACTTAGTCCAATTCCTGAATGTTTCAGAGAGGGAAACTGAGGTCTTGGTAAGGAAAGAGACTTGATTAAGGTCACACAATACATCAGGGTCACAGCCAGGACCCAGTGCCAGGTCTCTTGATCTTAACCCAGGGCTCTTTGCAAGACAACTTTCCTTAGCTGGGTCCCACATGGATGTGGCCAGTAGAGCACCTGTTAGGGTTAAATGGACACCAATATTTTCTACAGTGTTTTTTAAATTGTCAGAACTCAATCACTGATAGTTTGGTGGTGCAGGTTTACAGAAAAGTGTTGGGTTTGACTAAGGCTCCAAGTGAAGAAGCCACTTGCTTAAAATCATACAGCTAGAAAAAGGTAGAAACTCGAGGACAGATTTATCTGGTTCCAAAGTCCTTTCCTTTTCCATAGGCTCCTGCTGCCACATGCTGCCTCCAGAAGAAAGGACAGACTTCTGGGCAGTCTGATAAAGGGCTCCACTAGATAGACATACTTCCTCATCCAACCCCTCCTTTGCCCCAGGTGCTGTGCTGGGCAAGGGGACACCAGGAGGAAATAAGATCCTGGAGAGCAGAGACTAGTGGGTAACTTCCAGGGAGAATCTAAATGAGCAGTTGGGAAGGTTGGAAGAGAAACAAACTTAGTCCTTTTAAATTCTGCAAAGAATGAGGTTGAGGAACAGTACAAGAAAGGGATGTTGTAACAGAACAGACTGGCAGGGTCACCACAGATATGTGTGCCACTAGCCATAGTCATCTTTGCAGTTGCAGAGCACAACACAATGCCTGACACACAAAAGGCACTCAACACAGAGTAGATGAGTCAATACGTGGAAAAATGAAACCAGCATCCGAAAGGGAATTGAGATGCAGTTCCAGTGCTTGCAGAGAAAGGGTCTGCCCACCAAGTGAGGTCCTACCCCCCTCCATCTGTAGAAGGGGCAGGAGGCAGCTGGTGGGTCTAGAAATGCTGACAGAGAGAGACAGAGCTTCCAGTCCCAACCCCCTTCCTCCATGGTAACGAGCTGACAGAAAACTGCACAGGAGACTGAGAAACCAGTTTTAAAATAAAGACACAAAACATTCAGTCTAAAATCACACATGCAAAGCAACAGCTCCTGCCTCTCAGCCCCTTAGGAGGGGTAGGCACAATGACTAAGAAAAGCACCTCCTTCCAACCTGCCCATTTCTCTGCCAAGGGCCCCAGGTGCCTCCCTCCCTGCTGTACACTTTTCTAAGAGCTGCCAGGCAGCTTCTCTTGCTTCGCAGTACATGCCTCAGGGGACTGCATCACATCTGACAAGCCATGGTAGAGGCTCCACCAGGGTTGGGTCTGGCAGGTCCTACAGCAAACAGGCTATCTGTCACTGGCTGCATGTGGGATGGCAGTTCATAGCAGTGGTGATTGTGGCACAGGGGCCAAGAAGGACGAGCAGGGCAGATCACTTTTCCTCCTGTCTGCTAATGTTCAAATCCTGTTTCATCCTTCAGGGCTCAGCTGTATTTGCCTTCATCTCTCCAGGAAGACTTAATTATACCTTTGACTGTAAACCCAAAGCCCTTTGTTTACATTTCAAATATAAAACTTACCAGTCTACCTTTCATTACACTTCTGCTTACTTATTCTGCCCCCCAGTAGAGAGCCTGGTATGTGATAAAGCCTTAATAAATGTTTTCTGAATTGAATCGACAGCATGAGAAAACATTTTAATTTGAGTAGCTAGAGACCAGCCTCCTTCAGTTTATGGGAGTCCACTCAGATTATCGCCCTCCAAAGCCTTGGGAGCTTTGACAGCGTGAAGGCAGCGTCACCCCCTCTCCTGGGCTGGATCTGCCATCTTTCTGCAAACTCTACTGTGTGCTCTCCCCTGCAGTTCCACAGATGTCACTGTATTCAGAAGGCTACCCCAAAACAGGATGGACTAAAGATCCTGCATTCGATCTCAGCTTCATCATTTCCTACGTTTGAATTTAGGCAAGTCATTTTGTGTCTTTGAATCTTAGTGTCCTTGCCTGGAAAATGCGAAGGACTCATTTCTATACCTAAATCCTGCCTACCTAATGAAGTTAATGTGAAGACCAGAGACGATGAATGGTGAGAGTGCTCTGAAAGCTGTCAAGTGGTGTCTGTGCAAAGATGAGGTGAAGTTTTATGTCCAAGATCCTATAAAAAGGTAGCTGAGGTCTAAGCTCATGAGGTGACTTGCCCACGATCACATGGGGAGGTAGTGGCAGGGTTCTGGTCTTCTAATTCTTGGTCCAGAGCTCTTTTCACAACCTTATACTGCCTTAGAGATCCCATCTTGGCATTTTTCAACTTTGGCAAAGGCAATTCCACATTCCATTAAAATGAGAAGCATTTTGGATCACCTGTGGAGTATAAATCTCTGCCATGGAATGCACTCCAGCTCTCTACTTCAGGCAGAATGTCGTCCGAAACATTCTAGGCAGGGAGCTAACTCTTGCTCTTCCACAAAGTCTTTCCTTTCAGTCTCTCAGTCACTGCTAACTAACCCGTGCCAGAAAGGTCATCTTGGTAGTTAAAATATCCTCACTGTGGCAGAGCCCAGGTCAAACCTCAGAAACAAAAATAATGAATGAATGAACACTGCAAATATTACAGAAGCAGATCAAAACCAATTTAGGATACAGAGGAAGAATGGTATGGCTTGGAGCACAGGCTTCGGCGGAAAACCACTAGGCTACCCTAGGGCTGGACTCAGGAAGTAGGGACACTGCTGCCCTGGGATGTAAAGTCAGCAGAAACAGGTCTCAGAGAGACAGGAGAAACACACATGCCCCACTGCTCAGCTTCTAACAGCTTCTAGGCCCACATGCTACAGATGGCGTTAAGTGAAGCCTCTTCAGATCTCAGCAACAACTTCAAAAAGGAGGAAAGGAAGGAGGGAGAGAAGGAAATGTTTTTGTTGAGAACCCAGAACCCTAACCCTTACATGATGTGATGGTTAATTTTGTGTCAACTTGGCTGGTCTATGGACACCAGTTGTTTGGTCAAATACTACTGTAGATGTTTCTCTAAAGGTATTTTTTAGATGTGATTAGTTTATAACAATCAATTAACTTTAACTAAAGCAGATTAGCCTTCATAATGTGAGTGCACCTCATCCAATCGGTTGAAGGCTTTAAGAGCAAAGACTGAGGTTTCCTGAAGAAGAATGAATTCTGTCTCCATACTGCAACATAGAAATTTTGCCTGAGTTTCCAGTCTTTGGACTGAAGATTGCAACATCAACTCTTACCTGAATCTCCATTCTGCAGCTTGCCCTATGGACTTTGAACTTGCTGGCCCCTACTACTGTGTGAACCAATTTCTTCAAATCAATCTCTTTCTTTCTGTCTCTCTGAGATAGAGGCAGAGGCAGATCCTATTGGGTCTGCTTCTCTGGAGAATCCTGCCAAATACACACGGGGTTGGATGCTTTCATCTAATTTACCTAATTTAATCCTCAAATGGCCCTGGGAGGTAGGTTTTGCTATTTTGATGTTTGTTTACAGATGAGGAAACTGAGGCCTGGAGAGTCAAGTCCCTTGCTAAGTACGATTCCAAAGCCCATGCATTAGTTTCACCACAGGGCCACGAGGAAGCAGAATTTCTCTGAAGAATGCTGGAAAAGATTTCCTGGCCAAAGCAAATAGTGTTGCTGATTCCTTTGAGTTCTCCTTGTCCTTGGGGATGCAGTTAACACTGAAGGGAACTAGGGGTATGAACAGTTTTGCTTATTCAAGCAGGACGACTTGCTTTCAAAAAACATAGTCTTTAGGATCTATATTCTTCCCGGGAATCTGTCTCTGGACTTAGGGTTTTGTTCTGCAAAAAAATCTTCAAGGTTTCATCACTTTTAAATCTAACCTCAGTACTCAGGGGAAGATGATGTTTTTGTTAGTCGATGAGTGGTCTTCCTCCCGGAGGCAGATCCAGGGTATAGATTGGTTCCCACTGGGCTCCTGCCAAAAAGCGGGAAGATTGTGCTCTCTGCTCAAGTAATAAACCCTGCAGGGGCTGCTCTGGGGAAGGGTGACTGAGCAAGCAGCCTTCACTCTGTCTCCTCCAGCTCCCCTTTCCCCACCTAGGGAACCACTACCATGTGTCTCCTAGGGAAGTAGAGCCTTGTTCTCCTGAATAACTCTAGCCTAAGGATGAATGAACCCCTCGTTCCTCAGTTCCCATTAGAGCAGCTGAGACAGGGCGGTATTTGCAGGAAGAAGTTTACTAAATGCTAGCGGGCACTGAAGAGGAAATAATCACAGCGATCCAAACACATCTACAAGCAAGCAGGGCTGTCAAGAGGAGGTTTCTGACTCTTTAATAACTCCTCTCTCTCCAAAGAGCTAGAACATACATCTGCAGCAGTCTTTCCTCAGCTTCCTGCCATTTGAACTTTCAGCAGTTTCTCCTTGGTCACTATCTTGCTGATTGCCTCTAAGGCATGGCCTCTCAGAGCAGTACTTCTCAACATGTCACTAACGTTTGGCACATTGGTAAATGGAAAGGTAAGTGTACAGTCTGACGTGACTGGCTCCTGCTAGCCCAGGCGTGGCCAGCCACCCCAAAGTCCTGAGGGGATCATTGTTTTGGTATCCTGGTTAGGAAATTTGTCCTGTGAAGCACTGTCTCACTTGTGCCTCTGGCCTGGGCCAACCCCTTCATTTCTAGATTCTGGTCTGAGGGTGATGCTTCCTTCTCAGGTAATGGGCTGGAATGTGGTGACAGACAAATGACTTCACCTTCAGATAAGATCTCAACCCTCTTGATAGAGAAGCAGCCTTACATGTTATAGAACAAAGGGTCCTTCAAGGACCAGGAAAAATGCTACTTTCCCCTGGAAGCCTGCCCAGACAGGCACATTGTCTCTGTATCTGCTGAAATACCAGGGATCCCTCCTCCCCTCAGCTGCTGGTGTTACTGTGTCAAAGGGTTGCCTGCATGTTTACACAGCTGCTAGAGTTTGTGGGAGGAAAAAGCTAGTGATAATAATATTAATCCTGTTAGGGTTGAGGAAACAGGTTTGAAAACTCAGCTAAGATCATATTGCTAACAAGAGGCAAATCAAGTCTTCAACCCAAAGGCTGCATCCTTTCTCAAGCTCTCCCTGGTACAGACTCCAGGTTGAATTCAGGGAGCTCAGCTGACTTCATTTGTCCTCTGGGTTGAAACCCATAGAACCAGGGATGGATGTCCACAGGCATCAAGAAGGCTCTTCCAGCAGGTAACTTTGGATAGATGAAGTTTCAGATGGATGGAGTTTCTAAAGCACTTCATATACAATCCCCTCCTTCCCTAAGATAGACAGACTTGGGACCTGGAAAAGCCAGCCCTCTGTGCCCAATCGCACACTTTTTTGTTAGCGTGCATGGACACTATGTGGTTATGGCTTTCTGGGTGTCTATTCTGCCCCAGGTGCTGTGTTAGTGGTCTCATGTGTGAACTTACTTGTCATGAGGACTGAGTGAGACACACAGGAAGCTCTATACACAACTGTGGGGATTTAGGCACATTTCTTAATCTCTGAGGGTTTCAATTTACTTATCTGTAAAACAAAAAAGCAAACAAAGAAATCTTTCCTTTCAGGGTAGTTATAAGGAAAAAAAAAAAAGGACTATGAAATTTTCCAGAAAACATTTACTAAGTACCTACACTATGCCAGGCTCTTATGTATGTATCTCATTTATATTTCACAAAAATCCCATCAGCTAGATACATTATTATATCAATTTTACAGATCAGAAAATTGAGGAACTAAGAGACTAAAGTAACTGGATCCCTGGGCTGGCAAGGAGTGGGGCTGGGACTCAGACCCAGGTGGCACAGCACCCAAGACCTTGTGCCGCAGTGCTCTGCTGGGGGCCCCACTCCTCCCCACAGGGCTCTCCGGCTTCATTCTCCATGCTGCAAAGGCAGTGATCTTTCTAAAAGGCCAATCTAATACTATTACTCCTCTACTTAAAATCTGCCCCTGGCTCCCACTGTCTAAGGTGATCTTCAAGTCTGTAGCACGGCATTCAAGGCCTGGCCCTGACCCAGCTCCTATCTTCTTTTCTGGCCAGTCTCCCAACCTGACCCCCACCAAAACTGAAGTCCCTGCCACCTGGACTTTTAACCTGCTGTTCCCTATACTTGCAATGCCCTCTCCAAATGAGGCAAACTCCTACTCATCTTTGAAAGCCTCACCTCAATATCCTCTCCTCCTCCCCAGATTTCCCCAGGCAGCTGTCTAGCTTCCTGGCATAGAAGTTGTCTATGCTTTTGCAATAGCTCTGTAATAGCACTGCTCACCCATAATCTGATCTGTCCATTTCTATCTCTGTCTTTCACACTACACCAGTGGTTGCCAACATATTTGAGTCTGAGGACTTTTTTTTAATATCTGAGGATTTCAGGATCTTTCCACACACACCAATCAAAGCAACGCTTAATGATAAAAAGTCACCTTGAATTCAGTAAAGCTTATAAATGCACCTGTATTTTAGTCAACACGATACAATCTACATATATTTGAAAATGATGCCGCACGTAGGTGTACACAGGCATTTGAGGACCTTGTTATATACTCTGTGGACTCTAAAGCTTCAGAGCCTCCAGTTTGGAAACCATTGCTCTACTCCAGCAAGTGAGTTTTTTGATGAAATGGAAGTAACATTCATTATTATATTCCAGGGCTGTGCCAGTCACTTTTCATTTTTATCTCCTTCAAATCTCAAAAAAAAAAAAATTGTCATTTTCCACATAAAACAGAGGCTTGGAAAGCAAGAGTACCTTGTCTTTCAGTCACATAGTGACTGAAAGACAGAGCAGATTTGGTGCTTGAACCCTTCTTTGCACATTCTCAGGTCCTCCAGCATGTACCCACCCTGGCCAGAAACCTTCCCAGGTGCAGGCAAGCACAGAGGCTCCTCACACATCAAAGAACCAGAGAAGGCATTGGGCAAAACTCCAAATGGCACAGCCCCCCCACCCCCCGCCTTTTCCTTGAAGTGCTAGTTCCCGTATTTACTGGGTATCCTTGCCCTGGTCCTGGACTTTAAGCCCCCCTCTTCATTGCCACCCCACCCTGTTTCCTCCCCTCCCCCAGATTTCCTGCCCATATCCACAGCAGCCTGCTCTCTGTTAACAGCTCCCTCAAACTAGCTCCCACTAAGGTCTTAGTACCTGGTAATAGCTAAGTGTGGGTTCCTTGCCCTCTCCAACTGGCCATTTGTGTTTTAAACCAAAGGAGAGACTTCTCAAAAATTCTGGTCAGTGGGCCACAGGAGGAAGAAAATGGGCTTCCAAGTCAAGCAAATCCAGGTTTCAATTCCTGGTTCTCCTACTTCCTTTTTGAATGAACTTGGGTAAATCACTTAATCTCTTTGAGCCTCAGTGTCTTCATCTGAAAAATGAAGAAAAGAAAACCTACCTCATAGGGTAAATATACAATCTTGGACTGTATAATGGGTAGATCAGTGGCCCTCCAAAAGATATGTCAATGTCTTAATTCCCAAAACCTGTGAACATAACCCTATTTGGAAAAAAAGTCTTTACAGATATAATTAAGGATTCTGAGATGAGAAGATTGTCCTGGATTATCTGGGTGGACCTTAAATGCCATTACAAGTGTCCTTTTAAGAGAAAGGCAAAGGCAGATTTGACACCCAGACAGAAGAGGAGGCAGTGTGACCATAGAGGCAGAGAATGGAGTGATGTGGCCACCAGTCAAAGAATACCAACAGCCTCCAGAAGCTAGAAGAGGCAAAGAACGAGTCTCCCCTAGAGGCTCCAGAAAGTCTTTGTAAATGTAACTAAGTTAAGGATCTTGGGATGAGATCAATCTGGATCATACAGATGGGCTCTAAATCTAATGACAAGTATCCTTATAAGAGACAGAAGACACATACACGAAGAGAAGGTTGTTTGAAGACAGAGGCAGATTATTAGATTTTTGTAGACACAAGCTAAGGAATGCCCAGAGGCACCAGAAGATGAAAGAGGCAAGGAAGGATTCTCTTTTAGAGCCTCCAGAGGAACATGGCCCTGTGGACACCTTGATTTCAGACTGCTTACCTCCAAAAGTGAGACCGTAAATATGAGAGAATAAATTTCTATTGTAAGCCACCAAGATCATGGTACTTTATTATGGCAGCCCTGGGAAACGAATACACACTGCCTATCTCCTTAATTTATCACATATCACCCCTCACGTCCTGCTTTATGCCATAGCCATACAAACTACTTGTTCAAGGGTGCAAGCTTTGGGAGAGTGGAACCTCGTCTGACTTGGTCACTGGCATAATCCCAGTGATTCGCATGGCACCAGGTACATGGCAGGTGCTCAATACATATTTATAAAGTAAGTGAATTGTAGTTCTTCATACTATGCTATGCTACATCGTGCCTCCCTGTCTTCACATCTGCTAGACCCGCTGCCTAGAATACCCTCCTACCTCATTCCCGTACAAACACCTGTTATCCCTTAAAACTCTACTCAGGCATCACCTGTGTGCCTTTCCTTACCACACAGATTACTCTCTTCCCTCTACACTAATTCTGTTCTGTGTATGTTGCTCTAGTACAGCATGTCTTACATTGTACTCTGATTATATGTTTATGTATCTGTCTCAGAGAACAGACGTTCTCAGAGGATAGGAGCTGTATGTGATTTACTTCTTCTAAATCCTCAGCACCCAAAACATAGGACGCAACTATGTACACACAGAGTTTCCCCCTCCTTCCACATATTCCAGCAGGGAAGGAGCAATTTAAAAAAAAAAAAAAAAAAGGCAAATCTTAGCACGAGGCCCAGAGATAAGCCTGCAGGCTCAAAAGAGTCCATGAGCCCTTTCTAGACCTCCCTCCAAACTCCCTTTAAACAGAAGCCTTGGACAGAACACTATGACTGCTGCAGAAACCTGGGGATGGTATTGTTTAATTAAACAGAGACTCAAGTCACCCGCTTCTGGCTCAGGCTGGGCCTCTGGGACCTGAGCAGGCAACATTTCATCATTAGGAGGAAAGGAGATGACAAACTCTTTCCTGAAAGAATACAGCAGGCAGGCAGAATTACTGGATGTGGATAAATAAAACCATTATTTCCAAATACATATCCCAGGCAGCACTAAATGCATTCTCCGTATCACAGGCGATACTAAATTTAGAACTGGCAGTTTGAGTCATATGCTGATTCCTAAAGAGAAAAACTAAATTCAAGAGAGAAAAATGAAGTGAAATATGAAAATAAAAATGCAATCTTAGTCCATAAGAGCAAGTTATCAAGAGAGGTGCGGGGGAAGGTTCCTGCACAGAATTCTGGCTGCAAAGGAACTCCAACGGGGAGGTGTAGGCCCCTGCTAGGTACCACAGCAGCAGCAGCAGCCTCTGGGGAAACCTCTGGAGTGTCTCCCTGGGTGGAATTTCAGAGAGGCAGGAGTGGAATCTGCGCTTGAGCAATAATGTGAGAAACACCAAAAGCCATGCCAAGGGCCAAGCAGGGGGGCTCGGACTATTCTGCAGACAACAAGAACATCTCCTCCCAATGTCTTGCTCAGAGTACTCAAGGGACTGCTCAGGCTCTGAAAAGTAGGGCTGTTCTTGTGTGTGATAAGCTGATGTTGAGCTTCCTTGTTCTCCAAAGTGCTCATGCTCTTGAAGGCACAGACTGCTGATCACCCACTCAAGATCCATTCTCCCCTTCTTTCCTAGTAACAGATCCCAAATTTTATTCAGGGTAGCCATGTGTCCAGCTAAAAGCCTAACTTCCCAGACTTCATTATAGTTAGGCATGGCTGTGTAACTAGGTTCTGGCCAATGAGTTCTAAGTGGAACCATTGTGCTGGGTAGCACTTTAGGGAAAGTGTCTTAAAAGGGCCTCCTTTTTTCTTTTCTTCCTTCCACCTGCCTAAAGATTGCTAGCAGCCATCTTGGAACATGAGAAAATCTTGAAGATGAAAGCCTATGTTAAGGAGAGTGAAAAAGAAAAAGAAAAATAATTGGGGTCCTTGATATCCATAGAACCATTATACCAGTTCTGGGCTGAATATCACCAGACCTCTCATGTGCGAGTGTATTAGTCTGCTTGGGCTGCCATAACAAAATACCATAGACTGTGTGACTGGAACAACAGAAATTAATTTTCTCACAGTTCTGGAGGCTAGAAGTCCAAGATTAAGGTGCCATCAGGGTTAGTTTCCGGTGAGTCCTCTTTCCTTTGCTTGCAGATGGACATACCATCTTAATGTGTCCTCACATGGCCTTTCCTGTGCGCACAGAGGGAGAGCAACCCCTGGTGCCTCTTCCTTTTCTTATAAGCACACCAGTCCTATCAGATTAAGGCCCCACCCTTATGACCACATTTAACCTTTATCACCTCTTTATACGCCCTATCTTCAAATATAGTCACACCGCAGTTATAGCTTTAATCTATGAATTTTGGGGAGACACAATTCAGTCCATAATAGTGAGAGAACACACTTCTCTTTTGTTTAAGCCATCATTATTTCTGGTGTCTCTTACTAGCATGTGCACACAATTCCTTAATAATATAACTTTAAAATCCAAGGAACACCTTTTAAAGCTTCCACCTTGAGATGGCCTTGGTAGCTGAGAGTCCAAAGGAAAGTACCAAAGATGCAACCCTTTTTAAGTCATTTTGAATGATTATTTGTTAATATCTTTCATTCATCCAACTGACTAACATTTGCTGACCATCTATCATATGTCAGATACTGGGCTATGTGCTAGGGACACTATCATAAACAAAAATGGTCCTTGACTTCTAGGCACTTATCATCTTTACTGATTTATTATACTTACTCTAAGCTCATCTCTTTCCAAAGGACATTTTTATAATATAGTACATGAAACAGAAGTGGAAATTCAAAACCATGGAAAGGAAGAGTATCCAAATGCCAGCCCTGGGAGTTTATATACATGCTGTGATTGAGCACCCAGGGTTGGCTTTGAGCTTCCTTGCAGTCATGAAAAAGAACAAATGAGAGTGACTTGGGTCTTGTTTTCTGAAAGGAGAATGAATCCCAATCACTTATGGTAGTCAAAAGTAAGCATTTTCTTTTCTAAACAAACTCCACTCAGTGCTTCCAGGTGTCTTGAATGTCCTAAAAAGCACTATTTTCTGACCAAATCCCAACCAATGCTTTCTCTAAATTCTGTGTACAGTTCATTAGCTCTTAGAAACTCATCCAATAAAGCCAGAGAGTCCCATGATTTGCACACATGATTCTGTTTTCATATTCTAGAGCAAAGAGCTCACTGAAGATTGTGAGTGATCATTTCAAGAAGGTACAAGGAATGGGTATTGGTAAACCCAAAAATCTCTGAAGCTTGGACATTAGGTGCATGATTTTAAGAAAAAGAAATAGCAAGAAGATAGGACCCCAGAGAAGGACTAGGATACATGGAAAGATGAAACACCAAGAATGAAATCAGTATAACTCACACATAGAATTCCTTTCTTGGTATAGTACAACAGGCAGCATCTTATGAGAGATACTGTATGGGTTTGAATCTCAAATCTGCTACTCTGCTACTTACTAGCTCTGTAATTTTGGGGATGTTGGTAGCTCAGAGCGTTAGTTTCTTCATGGAAAATGAAGATGGTATCTATCTACTGCGTGGGTTAACTACCAAAACATATATAGTGTCTCTGCCATGGTGCAACAATGATAAAAAAAAAAAGCCTACATATAAAGGCCTTAGGTGTGCCAGACACTGCATTATATATTTGACATGAATTTTATCATTTAATCTTCACCATAAGGTGATGCTATTGAAGAATCCGAAACTGTTGGTTTTTTTCCGAAGCTAGGCCAAGCCATGTCCTTCAATGTTTTTGAAAGAAGTAAAGTGGTTAGAAGTCCCTTTGCCAGACCCATCCCAGGTAAAGCAGCTGTATTGACACCCATTTTGTAACCATCTGCTATCCTGAAAGTTTGCTGCAGCTGATACGAACTTTTAACTCTTGGGCTCCCCAAAGGGAGTTTAAAGAACTCAAAGAAAACCCTTCCATGAGATTCTTTTCAACTCCCATTTGTGGTGGGAAGAAAGACACTGAAAAATCTGGACCATGCCATTCAGCAAAACAGAGTGACCAGACTGCAAGGATGGGGGGCTGGGGGTTACCGTTTAATGGGTACAGAGTTTCAGCAGGGAAAATGAAAAAGTTCTGGAGAAGGATGGTGGTGATGGTTGCACAACGATGTGAATGTACTTGATGACACTTAAAATGGTTAAAATGGCAAATTTATGTCATATATATTTTACCACAATAAAAATAATAGTAATAATAATAAATAAAGTAACTAGGGTTGTGAGGGATCTAAAAGCCACATATGATGAAGAACATCTGAAAGAACTCAGGTGTTCTGCAGACAAAAGTTTGAAAGCCTCTGGTTTACAGGATGACATCCACTACTTATCAAGCACATCATATACGCTGGCACTTTATATACATTATCTTTATTCTACAGCAGGGCCTTGACAGGCATTCCTTGCATAGAGGGATCATGTGACCAGTCCAGGATCACACAGCTAGAAAGTGGTGAAGATGGGCTTTGAACCCAACCAGTGCTCTTCCTTCTACACCACACTGCCTGCCTCTCATTCATATATTGAGTGGACACTTGGATTTTAAAATGCTGAAGATTTCTTTCAAGTATAAGATTTTATTATTCTCAATTGGGATGTGGGGGGTAGAAAGGTCAGATACTCATCTTCTTGAAGACTTCCCTTGTAATGCACTGCCAGGGCATTACAAGTAAACCTAAGCCTATTGAATAGGCATCCTGCCCGCTAGGGACAACTATTCTGATCAGAGGAAACTGGGAGAGCTTTGAGATGGGAGCCAGAGGCAATACCAGGTTGATGCGGCCAGGGGACTGCATCAGGGCCCATGGATCACAACTAGCTCCCATGGCTGGGGAGGGAGCCATCAGCCAACAGAGCACATAGTAAGCTCCAAGCACAGCAAGAGCTACTGAGAGCATTTCTCCTCCCAGTGGAGTAAAGACATCTCAGATGAGAATTTTTGAAGAGGAAGAAGATGATGAAGCAGAGTTAGGTGTGGGGGCTCTGAAGTCTGCAGCCTCTGTTCAAATCCCAGCCTATATTTCTGTCTGCAAGAGCAACCTGTAGCCACTCTGAAGCTGCAGCACAATCTCATGGCTGCCTTTGGTACCCTCAGAAGTCCCTTGGCATCCCCTTCTATTCTTCAGTGACCTCACAAACATCCAGATAACAAAGGTATTAGGCCAGAATCAAGGAAATGAGCTTTCTATAATGCTGGCTATTGATCAGAGACCCCTGACAGATTCTGTTTTTTCCCCACCAGACAAAGATGTAGGCTTGCTGGCCATGAGTTTGCTTCAAAAAGCAGAAGAGCGGCCAGGTGCGGTGGCTCACGCCTGTAATCCTAGCTCTCTGGGAGGCCGAGGCGGGTGGATTGTTTGAGCTCAGGAGTTCGAAACCAGCCTGAGCAAGAGCGAGACCCCGTCTCTACTAAAAATAGAAAGAAATTAATTGGACAACTAA
>CAUYSK010091521.1:0-10612 GCA_963575035.1 Avahi laniger
TGCCTCAGTTTTCCCATCTGTATAATGGGGATATAATAATAGCACATCCTCTGTCATAGGTGATCTGAGCATCAGAGGAATCGGTGGTCGGAGTGTGTGTGTGAAACGCACAGTAAGTGCTTTAGGACAGTAACTGGTTAATTTCTTACCCCTCCTTCCACTGTCAGGAACGGTTCCATCTCACCTTCAGTACAGAGCTGTGGCATTTATAAGAAAGGGCCAGGGGACACGGTCAGAAGTCTGCAATTGGGGTGGGCAGAAGAGTTCTTGAGGTAGTTGTCTGCCTTCACTCGGCCGGTGGGGCATCTCACTGTTCCATCCCAGTGGCTGGGAAGGAGACATCCAACCGTGAAACGGAAGCACGGGGCCCCGAGGACCCAGGAAGTGCACGCACACTTGCAGGTTGCCGGGGAGTTGGCTTCCCCACCCGGGTGCTCAGTGGGAATCACAGGGCCAGAGCCAGTCCCTGTCTTCAGGAAGCATCTAATCTGTAGGAGGGGGTGCTCACGAAAGCTGCCTGTAAAATATGCCACAGGTGCCTTGGGGCCAGCAGGGAGGAACTGTCCCCACTGCTCTGGGGAACTCTCAGAAGGTGCTGTGGGTAGGTGGCATTTGAACCACACCTTAGAGCAGTGGGCCTGGACAGGGCAGTTTTGCCCCCAGGGCACATTTGGAGACATTCTGATCACTGCACTTGGGGACCAGGGAGGGGGAGTGGGTTCTTCTGGCATCCAGCAGGCTCAGCCAGGGACACCGCTGAGCATCCTGCAGTGCACAGGACAGCCGCCTGCCACGAAGAGAAGGCTGGCCCCAAATGTCCGCAGGTCTTGTGCACTATAGGATGTTTAGGGGCTTCCCTGGCCTCTACGCACCAGAAATCCTGTTGCTCCCTCCGGTGACCCCACCTTGGTGCTGTTCTTCTCAGCAGTCTGCAAACACACAGCTGCAGCCGCAGCTTGTTCTTTCTTTCTGGGGTCCTCGGGAAGGGCGAGTGGGCTGGTGGGAGCCTGCGTCCAGAGTGAGCACCTGTTAAATCCCAGCCTGGCTTCTCTCACTAACAGAAGCTTCCTGGGATCCTTTTCCACCCACCAGCTGCTGTGGCCCCGGGAATGCAGACTGACTTTAATATTAATCTAAGCAGAACATAATTAGGAAAAATCTGCTGCTGTGAAAATAGAATTACTCAGTGCATTTCGATGCCAAATAAAAATGATTTTGGGATTACCTTCTGTTTTGAAAGACCCAGGCCACTCCTCCTGCCATTTGCAGAGATCAAGAACTGACCTTATTTGCAGGGCTCAAGGACTGAATAAACCTTCTCTAGAGTCAAGACCTGCTCAGAAACCCTCATTGCTTTGGCAAACTTGACTGCTGGCCCCCACCCAGTTCAACCTGCCCCTCGAAGACCCTCCACCACCCCCACTGCATAAAGAGGCATCTAATGATGCTTGCAGAGGAGGGTGGGGTGTCTGCCCCAAGAAAGAACACAGCCGCTGCCCGCCGCCCTCCCTGGGGCTGCCTGATCTAAAAGCTCAGCAAGTTTGAGGTTTGGATAAAATTCTCCCTCCTTGGAACGGACAGGGGATTTCACTAGGTGACCTGGATGTGCAGCCTGTTCCCTTGCTGGAAATGTGTCTCCCCAGAGCTCTGCCTTCGAGGAATCCCTCCCTCCTATCCCTCCAGGCACTGTTTCCTAGATGTAGTGAGCAAAAATGACCCAGGGCGATCGTTAAAAATACCAGCCCTGGGAATTCTCTCCAGACTGACTCACAGAAACAATCTCCTGGGGAAGGAGCCTGGGAGGTTCTAAGTTTAACAAATTTATCGTCAACCAGGTTGGGAGATACTGCTTTAAGGAGGAGGATCTCGTCCCCACATGTGCCTCTGAATCAGGAAGGATTTGTTAAAACACAGGCTGCTGGGCCCACCCTGATTCTGATTCGGAAAATCTGGGGTGGTGCCCGGGAGTTCGTGTTTCTAACCTGCTCCCAGGGAAGGCCGATGCTGCTGGCCTGGAACCTGCCTTGGGGACCCCCTGCTCTGAGACTTCCTCACTGTCAGCATCACTCTGCGCCGGGCTGTCCTATGCGTGGTAGGATGTTTAGCAGCGCCCTGGCCTCTGCCACTAGAAGCCAATAGCATCCCACCCCCTAGCCCTAGTTGTGGCCACCAGAATGCCTCCAGACATTGTCAAATGTCCCTGGCAGGCAAAACCACCCCTGGTTGAGACCCACTGGGTGGAAAAGCCTCACATCCCAACCCAGCCCAGGTGGGAGCATTTGTGAATGGCCTGGACCCGTGAGACTTCCTGGGGGCCAGGAAACGAGCGGCATCCGGAAGCTTGTAGAAATGCAGAATCTCAGTTTCCATGGACAAGGTCCCTAGGTGGTTTGTACGCAGGGGACAGTGTGAGAAGCCCTGTCTCTGCTGCCCAGGAGCAACAGTTCTGCCGAGCACGCACTTCGTGCTGGGTCGCTGCTGCTCTGACTGGCTGCACGCTGGAATTGCCTAAAGTGCTCTAAACAACACTGGTAGCACTTTAATGATGCTTAGTTTTATGTTGTGTGCATTTTACCTTAATATGTACACACACTGGTGGGTACGGCCTGGGCACCAGGGTTTTGGGACTCCCCAGGTGTTGCTAATGCATAGCCTTGTTTGAGAACCTCTGTGTTAGGGTCTTGCCTGCTTCATGTCATTTCACCCTTTCAACGTAAGAGCTGAGTGCTCGTAGGTCCGTTTTGCAGGTGGGGATACTGAGGCGAGGAGAGGTTGGAGAACCTCAGCCAAGGTCCCGGGGCGAGTAATTTGCGCAGCTGGGACGTGGACCTGGCCCTCGGCATGCTCGCTGCTGGTGGCCCCTCCGTGCACTGGCACACCCTACTGCTGTCCCCAGTGTGAGGTGACAGGCTGCGTGCTGGGGGTATGCCCTGCAGTGGGCGCGGTGGAGGGAGAATGGCTGGTCTGTGTGTGCATTTTGTGTTCGAGGCTGGAGGTCCTGATGGATATGGGGCTGGAGCCATCGCCAGGCTCCCCCCAGCCCGGTGACACCGCGTGGTTATAACTCGGTACCTGGGCGCCGTGGCTGGCCCTGCTCTGACCATCCCCTCTCTTTTCTGCCCGCAGTACTCTCCAAGCATGAGGGCCACCTACCTGTCCGTGGCAGATGAACACCTGAGGCACTACGGAAATGAGTTTCCAGCCTAACAGACTTTCAGGGGTTCCTGCCTCCGTTTTCCATTTTGGTTTTTAATTAATGCAAATGCAAGCTGCATTTCTTTAGTAGAAACCAAAGGCATCTGGAGACTGGCAGGTTCCTGCAGAGGATCTGAGATTCCGAACCAAAGCCCCGGCGGGGGGCAGAAGACCCACCACTTGGGCCAGCCTCTCTTCTTCCTGCCCTCCACCCCAGAAACGCCACCCGTGTTTGGCTGCCTTGGAGGTGCCATCCCTAAGCTGGCTGCCTGGCTCAGCTTTCCCCGGCACCCCACCCTCACCAAGAGGGGCGTGGTGAGGAGGAGGGGCAGAGTCAGGTGCCACCATGGGGAGCTGTGTGTCCCACTGCCAGGACTGTGCCTCTTGTTAGCACCGCTCTCACTCTCGGAGTCACCTCTCTGCCCCAGTTCCCTGCAGGTGACAGTGGAAAGGGCTGATCAGGAGATGCTTTTCAAAGGAGGTGGCATCCTGACGAGACAGAACAGTCCGAATCAGAGTTCCCAGGGCCAGGCAGCCTCTTCCTGAGCCACAGAGGGGAGGCTGGTGGCTCGGAGACAGGGGAATCACAGCCCGCCCGGTGGACCCAGGTAGGGTCAGGGGTGTAAGCCCCACCTCCACTCCGGCATCGACGCTGCAAGCTTGTCAGCTGCAGACAGGGACGGTCTCAGGTATGAACAGACACTTTGAAAGCAATGTTAACTCTTTTTTTTTCCAGTGTTTTAAACATTTTGATTATCCAAAGAATTGAAACTCACAGTACATCCGGTTTTTACAGCAGAGTAGGGGCTCATTCCTGACACCTGGTGTCTGTACCACAACTTGGACAGATTTTGCTGACACCGGCCAGTTCTTTACAGATCTAGAGGAGACGGGGAGAGTGGGTTTTTAAATAAAATAAATACCAGTGAGACATCCTGTCCTGAGCTACTGTTGGACGGGGATCTGGGTTCATCCCACCCAGGGAGGGAGGATCTTTCAGAGAGGAAAGAAGCTAAGAGGGAAAGTTGAACTCAGTCCTCTGTCCCAGGGATTAGCTGATGCTCACATCAACCGTGCCCTCCCCGCTGTCCTCCAGCAAGCTTGTCAGAAAAGGTTTTAGCAGAGCGGTATGAGGTGTCTTGATATGAGGACAGGCCTCCTCCCTGCCGCCCCCACCCCCTGTCCTCACCCCAGCGTCCCAGGTCCCTGCCCTGCTAGGCGCCAGAGCTTTTTGGCCAGGAGGAAATAACGACCCACCATCCTGCCTGTCGAGGGGCCAGGGTTGGGGTCTTCGGTGCTTCCAACCTCCTGCCAACCCGAGGTGCCCGACACTGAAGCCCCCATGGCCTTGCACAGCAAAGCAGGGGTGTGGGGTGGCTTGGCTCGGGACGAGGGCTCTGTTTCCGTTTTTGAAGAGCCACTTCGTCAACGGCAGAATGGTTCTCAGCTTCCAGCCAAGACTCCACAACAGAATGGGGCCACAGGGTAGCCGGGTCTCTCTGTGTCTCACCTGCATTAACCTGTACATACCGCGTATCATAAACACACCTTGGTATGTCCATGTCATGCGCAGATAGGAACTCTGCGACGTCAAGGTGTTGCTTCTTAAGGTTTCATTATTGGCAACTAGAGGGTTGTTTTTAATGCATGGAAACTAAACTAAAATTCCTCGGGGGTCCTGAAGGAGCCAGGTGGGCAAATCTCTGCTTGATACATGTTCACCCTCACCTGGAAGAGAAATAAACCACTTGTACTAAAATGTGCAGTCAGTCTCTAACTTCCTTGGCGGCAGGGAATAATGGGGGTGTTGAAGGTCCCCTCCAGTGGGGTCATGTGGTGGGAGGGCTTCAGAGCAGATTTGAGTAGTGATCTCCCCGCGATTGAAAGGTGGAGCTTGAATGAATGTCACGGGGCTCTCACGTGGCCTCTGGCTGCTCTTCCAGGACCAGCAGGCCTTAGTTCCACCCTAGTCTTTCTCCCAAGTTCCTCCCAAGGTCATTGCTCTTAATGTTGCTCATAATAAGTAGCATTTATTGAGTGCTCAAAATGCGCCAGGGTATTTGTATTAATTTGTAATCAAACCTCATAGCCCTAAGAGGTCATTTGTTTTGTAGTTAAGTCAGCAGAGGCCCATGAGGGTAAGGACCTGGTTGGAGCAAGGGGCAGAGCCAGGAGTGCGTATTCAGAGCCCCAGCTCTGGCCCCACCGCTAGGCACCTCTGCCCAGGGCTCTGGGACTGGGGCAGAGGTGGGTCCTTGCTGCACCCTCTCCTGAGCTCTTCACCTCCGTGGCTGCTTCTCCCGGCCCTGGCCACACAGCACCCTTCATGCTTTCTCTGCAACGTCTCTGAACCGTGAGCCTCCTAGCCAGCCTGGCACAGCACGCTGGGCCCACTCCAGCTCTCTTCCCAGGGCCGTACGCGCCCGTTCACTCCTACTCCCGGAACTGACTGCGTTCTGAGCAGCTTCCTGAAACGAGCAGATTGTACGTCCTCTGGGAGCACTTGCAGTGCGACGAAGGGAACCCTGTGCAGCTGAGCGTGCCTGGCTCAGCCGAGCGTCTGAGCGGGGGCTTCCCTTGAATGGGAATGTTTCTCCCACCCCTCCCGGCAAAATAGCCTCCCCTCTCCCTGGGCTCAGGATGCCGAGGGCAGCGGAGAAATGGCTCAGGAACGGAGATGCTTTTCTCTGACTGATCTGATGTTCTGAAGGTAACTGCAATGCGATACCCATGTGAGATCGGCTTTGGGGCTTTAACTGCCTCGGATCTGGAGTGAGGCCGTGCCTGACACAGGAGGAAGGCCGAGGGACTGCACCAGCCCAGGGTGGTCTGGTCACCGCCACGTGTATCACCTCCCTGCCCTGTCTCTGCTGAGCCAATCTCTCACCCGAGGGAAAGGCATGCGGTGGGGATGCGGTTGCCGTGCCCCCATCCCACCTGCCCGGCTCCCCGTCACCATCCCGGACAGCCTCTGAACAGCACCCTGACTGCAGACCCAGGCAGGGCCAGCTGTAGGAAGAGGGGCAGGTGCTTAGCCTGCCCTTGGAGAGAAAGAGCAGTGAGCTCCACCAGGCCCCTCTGTAGGCGGGGCCTTTGCCAAGAACCGGCACGTGCCATTCTGAGCCCACCTACCCCAACAGAGCGCTTCCTTCTCCGAAGCTAATTCATCTCAGACGTGCTCTTTCCCTCTCCAAAGCTGTGCACTCTATTCAGGAGTAGCAGGAGTGCTATTACTGCCTCTTAACCTAAGAAATTACTGATCTCATACTCAAGAGGCTTGATATGTCTATTGACAGATACTCCCAGGTAAAGAGACTTTATCTTCCTTTCTTCCCGCTTTCATTCATTTAACTCAAATGCATTGATTGCTCAGTACAGGGGCCAGCGAACTACAGCCAGTGAGCCCGCCCTGACCAGCTGCCTTGTACGGCCTGTGGTAAAAGACAGCTTTTACATTTTTAAGTGGTTGAAAAGAAATAAAACATTTGCAACTGATTTTTATGGGAGACAACCCTCAGTTTGAACCTCAATTAGGTAAAATGTTATTCCCCCCTGCAAAGGCCTTTATTCTTGTCATTCATAGACCTGTGTTACAAAAAAATTATACTCAAGTATGTATTTCATCAATCAAAAATGTGTGGAAATTGGTTTTCTCTCTTGTCATACAAGTACTTACGTGATATCTTTGATGTTGCTTCTTGGCCCAAAAAGCCTAAAATATTCACTCTCTTTTACAGCAGTTTATAGTTTGCTGACCCCTGGCCTGGCACACCACTTTTTCTAAATTCTGGGACTATGGAAGTATCTAAGGTGACCATGGCCCTTGACTTCATGGAGTTTACAAATTAGCAAGAAAAGCAAGTAACATCATCAGTCCTGATTTGCTAAGATTCAAGTTCAGAGTCTTACGTGGACATTTGGTAAAATTCCTTGAATCTCGTGTCTCCTATTTTGTCTTGTCTGTTTTAATCATCATTGTTTTTCTGATTACAAAAGAATGTGCATGATGAAAACATTTCAAACCCTACAAAAATGTGTGAGAAAGTGAAAGTCTCCATAATCCAATAACCCAGAGCAAAACACCATGACCAGTTTGGTGTACCCAGTTTTATCCCTAAGTATTTATAGAAATGTAATCACACTGTACACCTTGCTCTGCAATTGCTTTTTCTGCTTAACAGTATGTCTTGGCTTGAAAAATCTGCCTTCTTTCCACCACTGACCTGTGAGTGTAGAGGAGGGTGGAGACTGTGTCAGACACCAGAAGCCCTCTGAGGAGAATCACTCTCCTTGCCTGCCAGCGATTCATGAGTGTCCGCTGCAAGCACAAGGCAAAAGCCTTCCTGAGGCTCACACGCATGGAGAGCAGCCCTCAGTAATTGTCTTTTAAGCAGATGAATGAAAGTCAGCACCATAGTCATGGTGTTTGTCCATGTGTCTTCCCCTGTTTCACAGGAATCGGTCAAGAGCCGTCCATTAAGTCCTAGGGAGGGGCCAGGCACAGTGGCTCACACCTGTAATCCCAGCACTCTGGGAGGCCGAGACGGGAGGATTGCTTGAGCTCAGGAGTTCGAGACCAGCTCCAGCAAGTACAAGACCGTCTCTACTAAAAATAGAAAAAAATTAGCCCTGCGTAGTGTGCGCATGCCTGTAGTCCCAGCTACTTGGGAGGCTGAGGCAGGGGGATCCCTTGAGCCCAGGAGTTTGAGGTTGCTGTGAGCTAGGCTGACGCCACGGCACTCCACCCTGGGCAACAGAGCGAGACTCTGTCTCGAAAAAAAAAATCCTAGATGATCAGGTAGAAAGACAGGGGTGCTGGTGACCCATGGAACACTGGGGAGGAACAAATTAGGGAGTGAGGGCCTCATTGCTGATAGGTTAGGTTTGAGACGGTGTTTGCAACATCTGGATGGCAACATTAGGCAGGCAACTCGAAGTCTGGATGAGTGTTAACTCACAGGCCTGGATCTGGGAGCTGAGGAGGAACAAGGAAACAGGAGGAAAAGCAGCAAGCTGGTATAGAGGAAGTCAAGAGGGGAGGTCTGAGTGTGTGTGTGTGTGTCATCCACGCCAACCAATGTCCCCCAGGCAGAGCAAGGACAGGGGAGCACTACTGACTGGGTCTGGAAGGTGGGGGGTCTTGGCCTGGGCCCGTTTCTCAAAGGAGAAGTTTTCCCTCCTGGGAGTGAAGGAAAGATCTGACCAGAGAGAAATTTTTGAAATTTATGATCAACAGCCTGGCATAGCCTCTCCCAGGACTCCCCCAAACTCCAGATGCTCTGTGGTAACCCCACATGCTGACGCTGCAGTCTCCCAGGCCCCAGCTGGCATGGGAGGATAGCGATCTGATGGCACCTCCTCTGTGGTTCCCTGAGGCTGCCCCATGTGTCTCCGGCCTGCCCACCATCACCATTCCCAGCAGATGTGACATCTGGTGGTGGCATTTGAGGCAGAGTGTGGGTGCCTTGTCAGAGAAGCAGAAGGTGCTAGTTCCTGGGGCTCACAAGGTCTGGGGGCTTCTGAAATGCCTTGAAGGAATTTCCACCTTTCCAAAGTCTGCTTTTCCTTCTGACCCAGAAATGCACTCAGATGGGGCTCCTGCCCTCTCCCACTCTCCTAGTTGTTTTCTTTGGACGTGGACTGTGGACGACTTTTATTCTGGGATCCCCGATTCCCCAAGACAAGCCAGGTCTGCCTGGGCCCCAGTCTGAGTGGAATATGTCCCTTGGGCAAGTACAGCTGCCTTTTGGTTACTCAAATATTAGCTCAGAGCTTTAAAAAAAAAAAAAAAAAAGAGGACCAGGAGCCCCGAGGAGGGCTTGGCAGGACTGACACTAGTGCTGTGGTTCCAGACAGCGAAATGGAGTCTCGCCCTGGGATGGCAGAGAGAGGTCTGGTCTGCATTAGTGCAAGGGCAATGTGCTATATAATACTTAAGTGTCAATTAGCGAAATTGGAGTTAGGTGGTCTCACCATTGGTGTGATAGACGCCCTCCCAGGAAGCTTTTACAAACCAGGCACTGCAGCGAGCACCGTGACTACAAAGATGAACAGGAGAAGGCCTGCACTTTCCAGGCACTCGCAGTCCGTGAGGGAAGCTGGGAATGCAAATGGATCTGCAGGACAGAGGCGCCACACTGGCGGTCCTGTGGAATGTGTTGCAAGCACCTTATTCCTGCAAAGAAAGGTGTGGCTTGTTTTAAACGTGGGTGGGGACAGCAGGTCATTTCTGCCAAATGTTATTGTAGATACTCTCACTGCCTTCAAGAAGGTAGAGAGCATAACTCCCCATCCTTAAGTGTGAACTGCGCATACTATTAATACTCCCTTCCAAAGAGCATATTTGGGGCCGGGCGCGGTGGCTCATGCCTGTAATCCTAGCACTCTGGGAGGCCAATGCGGGCGGATTGTTTGAGCTCAGGAGTTCGAGACCAGCCTGAGCAAGAGCGAGACCCCGTCTCTACCAAAAATAGAAAGAAATTAATTGGACGGCTAAAAATATATAGAAAAAAAATTAGCTGGGCATGGTGGCACATGCTTGTAGTCCCAGCTACTCAGGAGGCTGAGGCAGGAGGATCGCTTGAGCCCAGGAGTCTGAGGTTGCTGTGAGCTAGAATGACGCCACGGCACTCTAGCCTGGGCAACACAGTGAGACTCTGTCTCAAAAAAACAAAACAAAACAAAACAAAACAAAAAAAAAAAAAAACAAAGAGCCTATTTGGAAGGGGGAAAGGGTAACTCCCTAATGGAGAAATCTGACGCACACTACCCCCGCCAAGGGGTCGAGGTGGACACAACAGTGATGAGTCATATTGACAGCATGTACTCTGATATAACAAGAAGGGCACTTCACCTCTGTGGTCTTCCTTCCAAAAACCTGAAAGCCCAGTCTAATCACGAAAAAAATAGCAAACATATTCCAAATGAGGGACATTCTACAAAGACCTGACTAGCATTCCCCCAAACTGTCAAGGTCATCAAAAACCAAGAAAGTCTGAGAACCAGTCACAGCCAAGGGGAGCCTAAGGAGATATGATGACTAAATGTAGTGTGGGCTCCTGGAATAGAAAAAAAGACATTTGGGGAAAACTAAGGGAATATGAATAAAGTGTGGACTTTAGTTAATAATGATGTATTAATATTGGCTCATTAATTTTATCATACTAATGTAAGATGGTAATAATAAGGGAAACTGGGTGTGGGATATATGGGAACTCTCTTTGCTATCTTTGCAACTTTTCTGAAATCTAAAATAAAGTTTATTTCAAAAGTTGGGGAGGAGGCTGGGCACGGTGGGTCACACCTGTAATCCCAGCACTCTGGGAGGCCAAGACAGGAGGATTGCTTGAGCTCAGGAGTTTGAGATCAGCTTGAGCAAGAGCAAGACCCCATCTCTACTAAAAATAGAAAAAGTAGC
>CAUYSK010091525.1:0-22136 GCA_963575035.1 Avahi laniger
AAAAAAAAAATTAGCCGGGCATGGTGGCTCATGCCTGTAGTCCCAGCTACTTGGGAGGCTGAGACAGTAGGATTGCCTGAGCCCAGGAGTTTGAGGTTGCTGTGAGCTAGGCTGACACCACGGCACTCGCCCCAGGCAAGAAAGTGAGACTCTGTCTCAAAAAAAAAAAAAAAATAATTTAATTAGGTTGAACCAACATGAAGGCAAATACTGTATACATTTGTTGCATATAAGTCCTATAAAAAGGTAAGAACTATAGCCAAATTTTTTACTGATAAAACAAGAATGTTGGTAAGGCTATTGATTGGTATTTTAATTCCTTATTACAGGAAAGGTTTGATTATAGACTTACATTGGAACAGTTTAGGACGAGTCCTGATAGTATTGTTAATCTGTTTGAGCATAATAAATTGCTCTGACTTGAATAAACATATTTGAAATAAACAATGGGGCAAATTATTTTACTGTTAAATCTAAAATAACAAATGTTCTAATGATCTAATATGAGCAGTTTTTATCATAATATGATAAATATCTGCTCTGATTAAGGAAACAAAGGGGGGCAAAGAAGTAAGGAGCTCCAGTTGTACGGTGGCTAATGCGACAGTATTTCTGGAGTGGGAACTTCAGATAAGGCAGCAAATGCAAAAACTTTCTGTTTATCAGGAATCTCTAGATATGTGCTGTTTGAGGGGAAGTTCACATATTTCTAAAACATTTCACTGGCTCCACTTAGTTTGGGAGAAACAAAGCACCAGGTTGGTAATATAGCAATAGCATATTACAACAGAAGAGAAAGAATATTAATAGACTCTAGGTTTTTCTCAAATGGATTTTTCTATTGAGGTAGAGTTTGGAATAGTTAGGAATTGGGTTTGAAAAAACACTTTTGACAGGAATTTATTTAGAGATTGTGTGTGTGTGTGTGTGTGTGTGTGTGTGTCCTGGCCACTGAGTTCTCTCAATGGCACATTTGGCAAGGTGGTTGTGAATTTGGTTAAATTGCAGGCAATACTTGAAAGTTTAATGATCTGAACTGGCAAATAAAGAAAAGCTAATAATGATGGAATCCTTCATCTGGGGAGAAGAAAGACCTTTCGTGGATGATTGGACTTAAAACAGAGACGGCAGCAGCATAGGCTTTTACAGGAGAGTCAGTGTTGTAGGGTGAGGAGGTTTTAGCCTAAGCAACAACAATAACAACAGTAGAAATACAGTATCGTCTGTCATCTCTTGGTCTAATCTCTTATTTTTAGGTCAATTGGGTATAGGAAAGAGCTGTTGAGAGATAAAATTGACTGGCTTCACATGTTGTTAACAATTCCTAGTCATTAAATCTTCCCTCATACAATTAAACTGAGATTCCATAGAATTTGAGAAGTGCCTCCCCTCTTAATGTGAGAATTATTTTCTGCTGTACCACTTTATATATGATAAAATTTAACAAGAGGGAGATCTTTTCCTAGGTTATTCCCTAGTACAATAATTCTGTTTGTGATAAGTGTAGAATTTGTATATGTATATATACACACACACACACATACACATATATTATATACACACACGTACATACATATACACACATGCACTATGTAAATATGTAAAACCATGTAAAATATGTAAAACTATGTAAAATATGTAAAACTATGTATATACTGTGTATTGTATATATCATAGGGGTAATAACTATTTATAACCAAATGTTTAAGTAAGTATCACAATGATTGTATAGAAAATATTTGTTAAGTGGAAATATGAAGCCCATTGGCAATGCAATGGGGTAAAATGTTGCTATTCTTTTATTCGAAGTTTCTAGAAGAACAATATACTCATTAATAAATGATTTCTTTATATTTGCTCTGTTCTACTCTCTTCCAGAAGGCCTCTGGTGAAAATGAATATAGAGTATTAAATTTTACATGCAAATTTTCAGTAGTTTGCAAATAGCTAGGGGCAATTCTGCCTATTAAACTATTTTATTCCCACTACTGGTATTTTAAGATGTTGAACATCCAGTTTATGTGGAAATACACAGCTATACTTTCATATTACTGAGATTTACCACATTATGAACTTGTCAAAAATTTGCTTGTTTCTTTTTTGTAACTTGTAAAAGAGATGTTCTATTAATATGTGTGCTCTTGTCACACAGTCTTATAGTGTTATGTTAGCAGCTGAATATTTAATAAAAGCATAACAAGATGTGAAACATGTATTACACAATATATTAAAATTTCCTACTGGCTTATGTTGCGTTTTATACCATTTTATTGACTTAGGAAAACACTCATAGACATAATCCATTACAACATTTTTCATAGGTGGGGATTTTAAGTATACACCTATGGTACTAATTACTTGAATTAATTGCTTAATTCCATAGGGGATAGGAAGAAAACTCAATATAATCTCATTTAATTTTAAGTAAGTGCACTTTAAGAGATACTGCTAGTGACAAATTTATTATTATGCATTTTTATCTTTCTTTTTATTTGATAGGCTGAATCAAATGCCACCAAATTAAATGTACACTTAAAGATTTAGATTTTCCTTTTGCTTTCTTGCTTTTCAGTACACTCAATGTATAAAAAGGAGTTATAGGCAGCTTGTTAAATATCCATGTTTAAATCTGAATAATGATCTTCAGTTTATACTGATAACTCAATTTGTATTTGCTGAGCATGTCAAGGCCTCAGAAAGTAAACAGAAATAACATGTGTCATATCTAAATTGTTATTATCAGTTATTTCATGTAACAGCTGCTGAATAAATTATGCTAAAAAACTAAGAACAGTCTATAAATTCTAGATATCTCCTGATTGTTTGACACTTTTTAAACTTCTAAAATGAATAAATCATTATATACTGCATGAGAATTTGGAGACTTGGAATTTCCTAGTTGGCCTCTATTATCGTGCCTTTATGCCAAATGACTGAAATTAGGATAATTTACCATTAGCATGTCCTAAAAGAGCAAGTTATAAGGGATCAGAACATTTAAAAATTCCCTAAAAAAGTTTCTTCAATGCCAAAATATTTTTGGAATCTTTTTTATTTTTCCTGAATCCAAATCCTTCAAATCTGTTCTTAGATTAAATTGTATCTTCTCCATGAAATCTTCCCGAATAGCTGTATTTTACATGAATCTTTTTTTTGTCTATATAGCTCTTATACTTACACATTGGATTAAATAGTTTATTTCTTAATTATATATGGCTTTGGGTTTTTGTAAATATTTGACATTATGAAATTTTGTTTGCTTCAAAAAGCACAATTCACAAAAGTGATTCATTTCCTTGGGAACCCTTTTTTTTTTCCCAATTCCAGAAGTTGTTGCCTGATGATAATAGCACCTGGGTTTTATGATCTCAAAATTAGGTCTTTCATGTAATAAGTTAGAGATTTCCACATGATCTTTTAAAATTATGTCTAATTTCTCTTTTAAAGGATATTTATATTTTAATATTTAAAAATACTTTTTAATATTGATTGATTCATTCACTTAAGGAATATTTATCAAGCGTCTTCTATGTACCAGCTGTATTATATGAAATTTGGGCTCTTATGGAGTCTGTATCCTAGTGGAAGGAGCCAGATGCTATGCAAGTTATTATAATAAAGAAGTAAACAGGAAACCATAAGATGACAAAGAGTGCCTCGTAGAAAATTAAAGCAAGGTGACATGACAGTAAGTAGTTGACTACTTCATGTTTCATGGTCAAGAAAGTCTTTTGGGAGGAGTCTTCTGGGACATTTAAATTAAGAACTGAAGGAGCAGGCCAAACAGATACCAGGGGACGAGCATTCTATGTGTTGGAATCAAGTACTCCTAAGTGTGGGGTGTTAGCTGTTAAAAGAGAGCATAATAGGAGAATAAAGAAGTAACCAGGAGCCATGTAAGGATTGGCTTTGGAAGCCAGGGTCAGTATTTGGGTTTTATGCTGAATGCAATGGAAAGCCCTTGGAAAGTTTAAAGTAGGAGAGAAGATCATGACAGGATTTACATTTTTAAATTTTCTATTTTATTCATTCATTCATTAGTTCGTTTTGAGATAGCGTCTTGTTCTGTTGCCCGGACTAGAGTGCAGTGGCATCATGCAAGCTCACTGCAACCTCACATTCTTGGGCTTAAGCGATCCTTCTGCCTCAGCCTCCTGAGAAGCTGGGACTACAGGCTCATGCCCCTATGCCTGGCTAATTATTCTTTTTTTTTTTTTGTAGAGACAGGGTCTTGTTCTTGCTCAGGCTGGTCTCAAACTCCTGACTTCAAGCGATCCTCCTGCCTCAGCCTCCCAGAGTGCTGGGATTACAGGCATGAGCCACTGTGCCAGGCCCAGGGTTTACATTATTAAAGATTGGTCTAGCATTATTTTTTCAAAAGCATTTTTCATGCTACTAGCCTTTATAAACATTACACTTAATAGCTATACAATATACCATGAGTTGTAATTTAAGGATTTATGTTTTGAGGTATTTAGGATATTTCTAATATTCCCTACTTATATAATATGTTCAAAAAATATAATGTATTATAATATAAATAATAATAAGATATGGTAAATATCTTTATGTAAATATCTTTCCTCTTCTGTTAGATAGATTACATGGGGTAGTTTCTCAGAAATAGAATCATTGGGTCAAAGGATAAGAATATCTTTTTTTTTTTTTTTTTTTGAGACAAAGTCTTCCTCTGTTGCCCGGGCTAGAGTGCTGTGGAATCAGTGTACCTCACAACAACCTCAAACTCCTGAACTCCAGCAATCCTTCTGCCTCAGCCTCCCAAGTAGCTGGGACTACAGGCATGTGCCACCATGTCTGGCTAATTTATATATATATATATATATATATATATATATATACACATATTTCTAGTTGTCCAGATCATTTCTTTCTATTTTTTAGTAGAGATGGGGTGTCGCTCTTGCTTAGGTTGGTCTCAAACTCCTGACCCTGAGCGATCCACCCGCCTCAGCCTCCCAGAGTGCTAGGATTACAGGCGTGAGCCACAGCGCCTGGCCAGAATATCTTTTTTTAAACACTTAATACAGACTGCTAAATAACTTTCTAAAAGGCTAGTATCTATTCGTGCTTTCACTGGTGATATATGAAAATATATTTTATTGTACCGTTACCAACTTTAGAAATTATTTTAAAAATTTCTGTTGGCTGGATACAGTGGCTTATGCCTGTAATCCCAGTACTTTGGGAGGCAAAGGCAGGGGGATTACTTGAGCTCAAGAGTTCACAAGGATCCTGGACAACATAGCAAGATCCAGTCTCTAAAAATCAAACAAACAAACGAACAAACAAAAAAACTCTCAACCTGTTAATTTAATAAGCACAACCCCCCAAGTGCTTTCAGATATTGCATATTTAGCATAAGATAAAATACTATTTAAAGTAAGGAAAATAGAAAACACCTCTATATAAAGTCTAACTTATTACACCTGAAATGTATATAATTTGCCTGTTGTCAATTGCTATTTACCTTATTTAACGTTGCTATCTTGGTCTAATTTTTTTTTTTTTTTTGAGACAGAGTCTTGCTCTGTCACCCAGGGTAGAGTGCAGTGGGGTCGTGATAGCTCACTGCAACCTCAAACTCCTGGGCTTAAGCAGCCCTCCTGCCTTAGCCTCCTGAGTAGTAGCTGAGAGGCTACAGGCAGCACACCACAACACCCAGCTAATTTTTGTGTTTTTAATAGCAATGAGTTCTTGCCCTTGCTCAGGCTGGACTCCAAGTCCTTGGCTCAGGCAATCCTCCTGCCTTGGCCTTACCCTGGTCTAATTTAAACACACTATGCTACTTTCAAATCTTGGAAAGCAGCCTGAATCTTCGCAACATACATCTAAAAAAGGCTTTTACAGATTTTTCTCAGAGCCTCAGGGAACAGTATAATTTGGCATACTGCTAGTCACTTTGCAGATAGGAGTTTTCAAATACTTTCCAACTCTAGCTTCTATGAGCCGAGAGTCTATGTATTGGTGAGTCCCAAACCTTTTTTTTGGCCTTCCTTTAAGTTGTTTCATGTCAGAATGAGGAAATAGTACAGTACTGTTTGGCTCCAATGTACTTGATACAGAAACCCAGAAAACTTAATTGACAAAGTGATCGTATTAGTAATTTGCCTATCCACCGCTATGCTCAGTAACAAGCAAAGGATCTTTTAGCTAACAATTCTTATTGTTGAAAACTCCTACGTCTCTGCCAAATAGCAATAAGTACATATTATTGCATTATTTACTAACCTCATTGTTGTTGCCGAGATTTCTTATCAGTAGACTATATTTAACTCTATTGAATTCGTGTTAACTTTCTAAAGCAATTTTAAACCAATATACTATACCCTTTACAGCACCCTTTAAACATAATATTTTCTTGCATCACTTAAGCATTTTGTATGGGTGAGCATTTACTACCCAACCATATCAGAGGCTTCTTGAGTATATAAAATATGTATAAAATATGTATGTATTTTCATAATTTATGTTCTCCAGACCACATCATTCTTAGCAGATGTTTAGTAAATAGTTTTTGATTGCACCATGGTTATCAAATGTGACTTTATATACATACATACCCATACACATATACATACCTATACAACATAAACATCTCTGATTATTTATTGGCAGGCATATTATAGACCTCTGAGAGATTAAAAATAATCATTCTTACTATTATTTGAGAGAGGAACACCTACCTTCTTGCCTAGTTATTAGTGTTATGCCAGGTTTATGGTTTTCGAGCTCCAGGATTCTTAGTGGAAAATTTTACTTCCTCTTGAATATTTGAGATCTTAACTGAACTGAATTTCAAAAAAAGTCTCTTAATTCTCTTTGAAATGAGAAGTATCTTTTAAAGTTAAAATAGCTTTTAACTTGCGAGCAGTCACCTTTAAAAACTGTTGTCCTGGCTCAGCCAGTCCAGCGGGCAGCAGACCCAGAGCTGCAGGCACAGTCTCAGTTCAGTGAGTGACTCACTTTGCGTTTATCAACGTGGTCGGCACAGTGCAGCGTAAGGGTAGGTAACGATAGCAACCCCTCTCCTGATTCCTCCTTGGCACACATTCGCCAACAAAATAAATTTCAAACTTGGGAAATTTCGAAGCAGTGACTGGAAAAATAAACTTTTGAAAAGTCATGAAGAAGTAAAATTAAAAAAAAAAAAGAAAACCTGGAGTAAGAGTGAGGTTTTACTGGAGTCTCTATTACTTATTATTATATATGATTCTTGGCAATCTTCAGCTATGCATATCTCAGTTTTCTCACATCAGATGACTCTAATACCCTAATTACCTCAAAGTGCTATGAAAATAAAAGACTGTATAGGTCAAAATCCTGTATAAAGTATAAAGCACTTAACTAGTGAGATGATACACTTTTAAAAACTTAGCTCTCAAACTAACAGTTTAAAAAACAGTAAAAGATATACTTTTGATTTCAGATGATAGAAATTGTACTCCAGGTGGAATGTTATTACAGATTTCTGTATGAAATTGTTACTGTCAGTTAGTCCATTTAAAATTGGCATCATCTCACTGAGTGCCAAACTTATAACAAAAGAAATTTCAGGAAAGAAGACTCTGGACTATGGGGAGTAAAGTTATTATTTTTGAAAAACATGTTATTTCTCTGAACTTTCAGAAGTATCTTATAAAGTTTTCTTCTATATGTTTTATCTGCTTTTAGAAGTAATAATTCCTTTCATTTCTCTAATCTCTTACCCTGTATTTATTGGTGTTAATGTTAAGGGGGATAATTTTCAGATGGTTTTAATTGTCTCATTTTTGGAAATAGTTCAGGAAAGGTTATACTGCTCTCTGCAGAGCTGGAAGCACAAAACAGAATGATTTAATATTCATGTTGACAGATCTGGAGATGGGAACAAAACTGTGTCTTAATTCAGCCCATTGTCAGTTTGCGAATATGATGGAAATGTACATAAAACCAGTTAATGAGTTTCTTAGTCCATTTGGGCCACTCAAACAAATTACCGTAGACTGGGTAGCTTATAAAGAACAGAAATTTATTAACGGTTTTAGAGGCTGGGAAGTCCAAGATCGAGGTGCTTGCAGATTTAGTGTCTGATGAGGATTTATTTTCTGATTCATAGACCACGCCTTCTAGCCACGCCCTCACACGGTGAAAGGGATGAAAGAGCTTCCTTGGGCCTATTTTATGAGGGCATTAATCCCATTCATGACCCGTTTAGTCCTCATGACCTAATCACCTCCCGAAAGGCCCACTTTCTAATACCATTACCTTGGAAGTTAGGATTTCACCATATGAATTTTTCAGAAAGAGGAGGGCACAAACATTCAGACCATAGCGAAGAGTTTTCCCACCTAGAAGCAAGTGAAAGTAAATACGTATTATGAAAGTATGTATGAATAAATCTACACATACAATTCTCTTAGACTTGAGAGCAAAGACTGATCTTTGATGTATTTCTTAACTCAAAATTTGCTTTGAATCACCCTTATAAAATGTACTGCAGAAAATACATTCACTTTTCTATTTTTGTGTTTCACCGGTAACGCAAAACAGTAACAGTAAACAGTAACAGTAACAGTAAAATAAAGAATTTTCCTAACTTTTTCTAATATCATTTGAATTGGATTCTAAAAAGAAAGTAAGGAGAGTTGACACAGCCTTTTTGCTTACCTTAAATTATTTGAATAATTTGTTTTTCCAACTATTGTCTTAACCTTAAAATGTGGAAAACTAAGGCTTTCTATTGGGAAATAAATTTGGCGTATGAATTTATAGGAAGTTTTAAAACTGATGTGATATTATATGTGTTAAGTACTGTCATTCCTCAGTATCCTTGGGGGATTGGTTTTGGACCTCCTACGGATAGCAAAATCCATGATTGCTCAAGTCCCTGATATAAAATAGTGCAGTATTTGCATGTAGCCTATGCACATCCTCCTGTATACTTTAAATAATCTTTAGATTACTTATAATACCTAATGAAATGTGAATTCTCTGCAAATAGGAGTTACACAGGGAATAATAACAAGAAAAGAAGTCTATGCATGTTCAGTATACACACAAATTTTTTTCAAATATTTTGATCTGTGGTTAATTGAACCCAGGGATGGAGAATGCATGGATTTGGAGGGCTGGCTGTGTGTATGTGTGTGTGTATATGTGTGTGTGTGCATACTTTTGTAGATATTATATATATAGCATATATAAATTTTATATACATATACATATTTATATACATATAGTATTTTATAGGTAGTATATCTATAGATAGCACTATCTATGAAAGTTGTTATTCCTCATCTAACATTTATAAAATAAGGAAAAAAAACCACTATATTTTTGGGCTTTGAAACCTAAGTCCACTAAAAAAGTTAGTTTTGAATTTTGGACCTGAGTGACATAGGTTTATATTCTACTCTGTCATTTTAGCAGATTTTCTGTGCTTTGGTTTTCTCATCTGTCAGGTGAGGGTAATGATATCTACCCTGAGGGTTTTAGAGAGATTTAAGATGTTAACATACATGAAATGAACAGCATGGCATCCTAAATCCCTACAGAATTGCTCAATAAATTGCTAGGACTTCTAAAACCCAATTTACTTTGTCAGACACAGCTTCTGAATTTTTCTATTGGAGTAGTACAAAGTAATACTTTTGAAGTAGCTCCCTTTTCTGGTTCTTAGAGTACCTATCAATAAAAAAGTAGTGCCTTAGGTCAGCTCCCTAAAAGCAGACCTTGAGATAGAGATTCTAGTACATGTGAATATTTGAGGGAGTTTTCTTCTGGAAAAACCTGCATGGGCATGAGTGAAGCAGGACAGGAAAGGAAAAAGAGCCGATGAAGAAATTGATGTTATGTTAGATAAGAGTCAGGCAAGGTCATTCTGAACAGTGGATATTTGAACTGAGACCTGATGGAAATGAGAGAAGGATTAATGGAAAGAAGCAGAGGAAGGTATGCCACACAGACGGAATGGTTACGGCAAAGATCCTAAGGCAGGCAATGCTTGATTTATTTGAGTAACACCAAGGAGGCCAGTGAGGGTGAAAACAAGTGAATGATATGAAATGAGGCTAAAAAAATAGAGACAACAGAGTTCACTTTGAGTCCTGTAAACCATGGTAGAGCCTTTATTCTAGCTGTGATGGTAAACCATTGGAGTGATTTAAGCAAAGAAATGTTATCATCTGATTAAAATTTAAAAGGATTATTCTGTTTGGAGGGTAGATCACGGGGAGAAAGTAGGCATTAGTGTCAAATTAGAGATAATTTTGATTCAGGCAAAAGACGATGGTGACTTGGACTTTTTGGAAGCAATGTATGTAGAGAGAAGGGATTGATTTTGGAATACATTTGAAGTTGAGCAGTCAGGATTTGCTGATGGATTAGATTTGCAGTTTTCAGGGAGTGAACCCCAGTCCAGCAGCGTTAGTTTCATCTGTGTGTTTGGTGGAACTGCAGATTCTTGAGCCTCACCGCAGACCTGCTAAATCAGAAATCTGGAGATGAGGCCCAGGAATCTGTATTGTGACAAGTCATCCAGGTGATCTCTTGCATGTTAATATTTGGAAAACATTGGATTATATGTAAGGGGAATACAAAGTGAAAAGCAAAGGATTACTGCAAGGATTTGATATGAACCGAGCAACTGGGTGACCATTTATGGAGTAGAGAGCAATGGGAAAAGAGTTGATTTGAGAAGGTGAATCAATAATTTAATCTTTGATTTATTTTTATTTAAAATTTTTAATTGTGGTAAAATAAACATAACATAAGATTTACCTTCTTAGCCATTTTTAGGTGTAACAGTTCAGTAATATTAGTACATGCAAATTGTTGTATAACCATCTCCAGAACTTATTCCTCTTGCAAAACTGAAATCTTATGTCTATCAAAAACAACTCCCCAACTTCTCACTTCACTTCCCCCTTTTCCCAGGTCCTGGTAACCACCATTCTATTTTATGTCTCTATAAATTTGACTACTCCAGATACCTCATTGTATTAGTCAGCATGGGCTGCTGTAACAAAATACCATAGACTGTGTAGCTTTACAAACATTTATTTCCCTCAATTCTGGAGGTGAGGAAATTCAAGTTGAAGATGCTAGTTCGTGTAAGTGCCTTCTTCCTAGTTTACATATATATGGCCACCATTTTGCTGTGTTCTTGGAGGGTGTAGAGACAGAACTTTGGTGTCCCTTATTCTTTTTAGAAAGGCACCAGCCCTGTCAGATTAGGGCTCCATTCTTAACCTTTATCACTGCCTCGTAGGGCCTATCTTCAAATACAGTCATGTTGCAGGTTAGAGCTTCAACCTATGAATTTTCAGAGCATACAATTTAGTCCATAGCATTCATATAAGTGGAATCATACAGGATTTGCCTTTTTGTGACTGGTTTATTTTACTTAGTATAATGTAGAATTTAATCTTTGATGTGTTAAGTTTGAAGGACTTCGTTGAAACCCAAGTGAGAAACGAGGTGGCAGGTGGTGGGAGAACATATTAAATGATAATTTGTGTCCTTTCTGGGTCTGTCTGCAAAATTCCAAATCCAACACAAAGTCTCATATCAAATTAGCCTCTATTTCAAAGTGCTTTGAGTTCCAGATGTGGGTTAGAGAGGATTTTCAAGATGAATTTTGAAAGCTGACTTCTTTGGAATCCTGGCATGGGGTTAATAATGGTAAAGAACACGATACTTAGAAACAGAAATTATGCTCAAGATTTTAGTCTTTTCACTGCCTGAGTGACCACAGATGATTTACTTAATCTCTCTCAGCAATGATAGCTTTAAAAGAGTTTAGGGATAATTATTTATTCCCTAAAGTGTTATAAAGATAACAATATGAAGGCACCTGGTACATAGCAGATACGCAATAAATATTTGTTAAATCAAATGTATTTTATGTATTATGTGCATATCATAGATTTATGTATATTATGTTACATATGGGTTCTTAATGTTAGGTTACTATTGTTTTGCTCTATTATTACTTTTTTATTTTTAGTTACAATACCATTAATATTTTGATATTATTTTTCTTGTTTTACTATCACAGATTTATCCTGAACCAATCTATATTTGATTAAAACATGTAATGAGTTTATATATATTACATCTGCAATATCAATTTCTGTTATTATATAGTATTAGAAATTGTTCTTTTCTTTAAAGAATAATTTAATTAAGAAAAAGTATAATTTGATTTAGAAAATTAAAAAATGCTTAATAGAAAATTTCTTGATACTGAATGAAAAATTATGTAATGATTACTCCATGATTTCTCAGGTGTAAATAATCAGCTTTTATATAGACTCACTCCAATTTAGAAAAAAAGTCTTCCTTATTCTTATATTGTGTGGGAAATAAAAGGGGAATATATTTTACAGAATTTAATATTTATAATACATTTTAAAGGTATTGTCTTTTAATACACTTAGCAAGAGTATTTAAACAAGAAAACTATTATACTATCCTACAAAATCCCTTATAAAAATCAAAGAGATTAACTTGAAAAGGAGTGAAAAACAAAAAGAGTCAAAAGAACCTCCTTTAAAACCAAAATTCATTAGGAAAAAGTGCATTAGATAATTATGAAAAGACTTAGTTTTCTAAATATAAGCATTTCACATCTTAGAAAGCAGGAAAAAATAAAGTTTTACATAGATTTGGTAGAAAGGCATGGCCAAAAATGTACGAGGAGTTAGTGTGTGTGTGTGTGTGTGTGTGTGTGTGTGTATCATAATTACAGTGCAAACTAAGCACTTATGTAATAGGTGCTGAGTCCTTTGCATACATTATTGAATTTACTCCTATCATCCTTCTATTATAAACATATTTCCTTTACACATTTGGGAAATTCAAGGCTTTAAGAAGTTAAGTAACTACCCTATGGTTATACTGCGGAAAAGAGACATCAGTGCTTTTTAAGGGAGAATGCAAAATTGTCTGTCTCATCTGAAATCTATTTGTGGGGCATGGCTTTGATTACTCTTTAATATTTATCTCAATAAATATTACAATGTACTTTGCGATGACTGTACATACTTACAACTTCCTGCAGGTGCCTAATGGGATACATAGTTTACTTGAAAGCAGATTTCGCCCAACAAGAAATTGTTTTCCAGAATTGTTATGACTCATAGAATTACCTGAAGTCAACTTCAGACTTCCTGCAACATCTTTGGCCCTGTGAGTCCAATTATTTTCAAATCTAAACCTTGGCTAAGCCAGATGGTGTTTGTGTAGTTACTTTCTTCTCTTCTTCTTTACCATTCCCTGCCACTGGAAAAGTAGATACCATTGGATGAACTTCAGTTTTCCAAACTCTTATATTTTATTATGCTAACCAAAATAAGGGCAATAGAAAGATGGACAAAACCAATTCTCCACCCTCAAAAAAACATGTAGGAGAGGCAGAAAAAATACAAAGAAGAACCAAGTTGAAACACTGATATGAGTGAAAGACTCCATGGTACATTCTGACCAAAATAATGGTCCTAACATCTGGTACAAAGAAGCATAATGTGCTGGGACTGGCATTCGGGTGTGAGCTGTGAGAAATATCTGGGTGTCTCATCCACAGTGCTCCTTACATACAGCGGTGGTCTACAAAGCTCTAATGGGCACAGCCCAGCAAAGCTATCCCAGGGCTAGCAGTTATTTTGGCCCAGGGTTTTAAGATGATGGGATGATGCTGTCATCTGTCAGACTTGGACATATTACTGCGGATGGTGTTATTTCCTCTGCCTGATTTCTCACTCTCAGCATTTAACTTGCTTGAAATGGCAATGTGTGGTGATATGCCATCCACATCCTTTTGCCCTTCTGCTTGGCAAGTCTGCATTTTTCATGTTTTTTTTCCTCCTGTGCCCTCCTAAAACTAAATGAATTACCTTTAAAAAACCTGGGAGCACCTACCTGATTTACAACTGCCCTGTAACCTGGTCGTAGAGAGGATAGCAATTTTTTTTTTAAATGTCTGATATTTTTGAAGGGAAGGTACTAAACTGTTTCATCTATAGAAAATTTTGTTTAATTATTTTATTAAACATATTTTTCAGCCTGAGACGGTGTTGATTTGAAAACCAGTTAGGATTTTCAGTTAATTTTTTTAATGCCTGGCAGCTAGAGAAATGCTGACACCATATTATTTAAAACAGCATTGCCTGTGAGGCTAGGAGAAGCTATTTAAGACAAACTTCAAGAAGGCTGGTGAAATAATGGCTGAAGTTATGTCATGTCAGCCAATTCCTCAGCATGGAACAGCACTGTGAGGCCAAGGTTGTTATCCTTCACTGAGGACATAAAATCTATATCTTGATCCTTTTGGTCATTAAAGGTCCTATGGGAATTGTACCTAGAGGGAGTGTGCATTTACCCACTGTGTTGGTCAAAGGTCAATATGGCTGCTATCACTGTACCTTTTCAATATGATATAATCAAAGTACACTTTTTGGAAGGGCTCTGGGCTTGTCATTCTATATATAGTTTGCAATTCATGAAGAAATGGGTTTAACTGTTGGAGTGACCGATATCAAACCTGCTAAAGAAGTGCCCGAATAGGGAAGGCATCCATGGAACCTTTTAATATGGTAAATTATTTTTAAGTCATAATTTCTCTTAAACTGAAAAGGAAATTTTAATTTAGTTGATCAGCCAGCAGCATAACAGCTCTTTCTGTACAAATAGCTCTTTCTGCACAAACTGTCCAAACTCATTCCCTGTTTCCTTAGTTAAACGGGAGGAAAAATCATGAGGCCAGAAGTGGAGGTTGTAGGTGGGGCAACAATCTGAGCTGGAAATCCCTGCCTGTCACTCCATTTGCTATCCTTCTGTCTCTAGGGATAACAAACCTTTTAGTCTATAAAGTGGAGTAATAATAACCTGTTTTCCCCATCTCGCAGGGTTGCATTATGATCTAATATGATCATTTGTTTGTGAATAGTAAGTCCATATGTAATTGTCTCCTTGGAGTAAATGAGGTAGTCCACAGTTAGCATATTTTGATAATAAGTTGGTATTTGTCCAGAAAATACAAACATACACAAACCATGTAAATAAGAATGATCCTGAAGTATATTATGATCATGAAATAAATGGATTTTTGTTTTCAGTCGTCTCTTATCACCCTTTGGCTTTCTACTGTCTCCCAGTAACCTCCTGGTGATTTGGGGTGTCAACTTCAGTGACCCTTGTCCCAGCAGAGGGCTCATGCTGTTGTACCATTCCCAAATCCTCTACAAGAGAACCTGTACTTCCTCGATAAACCAAAGCGGCAGCTGCTCTCATCTGTTCCCTCCCCAATGGTACACATTTTTGATGGTCCTAAATCTATCCTGTTAGATCCTGTCCATGATTCTGAAACTCTAAATACCCCATTTCTCCACTCTTAGACATTTTTTTTAAAGTGTTAACATTTCTGAAACTGAGGAATGCCTCTTACATGTTTGTTTTTTCCTTAACACATAATGAAAGTCTTTTTTATATCTTACAATCAAGGAAATCTTAGAATTAGAAACACATAACGAAGAGAAGATTTGAAAAATCTAATTAATTTTTGAAGAGATGATTTATTCACAGATTTAAAATTCAAACGTAATAAAGCTAGTAGACAATTAAGTTTTTCTTCTAAACCTGTTTCTCCCACCAGTATCTCTTCCCAGACACAAACAGCATTTATATATATTTGAGCATATAGACTTTTATTATTAATTTCTAAAAATAAAAAATGACAACATCTTATAGAATCTGTACATTATTTTTAGCATGGAAAATGTATTTGGATATTGTCCATTATTAGTACATAAACAGCTTTATTTTTCTTTTAAGGACTACATATTATTCTATTGTACAGATATAACTTAATTAACCTCCATAGAATTTGTACCATTTTTTTCTTCAGTAATATATGAGGCACCAGATTTCCCACATACTTCAGAGCATACTCCACAATCACACTTGCTAGAGATTTTTAAAAGTTAATGTAAAAATCATTATAAAAGTCATTATGTATAAAAGACATTTATAATTATCTTTCCATGAAATGCCAGTTCATATCTACTAACTTTTCTTAACTCAGCTTACTGTGTTTTTTCTTCATATATTACAGAAACTAGCCATTTGCTTGTGAAATGTGTAAATATTTTTTATACTCAAAAATGTATTTTTCACTCTTGATTTCACTTTATTAAAATTCTTCCATTGTTTCCTCTATACTTTTATGACTTCTATTTTTTACATTCAAAAGGTAGATTCATCTGGCATGTATTGTGGTATAAGATACCGTAGGGTAGACACTATTATTTTAGTGGACCTTTTTACTTAGACAAAACAATTTCATTGAAATGTGAATATTTTTTGAAGTTTTAAAATAACACACCTGTTTTTATTGTTACACAAGCCTTAAGTGGAGAGAGAAAAAATGAGGAGGATGTGTCTCTACTCCCAGTTATTCAGGAGGCTGAGGCAGGAGGATCACTTGAGCCCAGGAGTGTGAGGTTGCTGTGAGCTAGGATGATGCCACTGCACTCCAGCCCCAGCGACAGAGAGAGACCCTGTCTCAAAAAAAGAAAAAAAAAAGAGGAGAAATAGGTCTTTTTGCCATCATGTGGCTGTTATTTGTCAGGGACCTTCAGCTGATGACTGAAGAGGAAGGAGAAATGAAGTATAGTTGTTGGGAGAAGAGGGAAGAAGACAGCAGTTAGAAGGGAGAATAAAAAACAAGGGCAAATATTTTCATTCTTCTCCATTTGTACCCTTGTAGATTGATCATTAAAGCATTCATTAGTGCATACACATATTTTAAATCTAATTAGAAGTGTTTCAAATATAAAATAACATTTTTCTACATCTGATAAAAATATTAAAGTTCTAAGAATCAACAGAATGAGTTGAGAGTTGGAGTGTAGTTTTCAATTTGGCAATTCTACTTGTATAGATTAGAAGTATATTCTTCTAATTCTTCTAATTTAAAGCTAAAAATACTTTGTTAACCCTCAGTAAGTAGGTTTTTAAACCTTTATAAAAACCCTGAGAAACTGGAGATTTTGAAAACTCTATTTTGTGGGTTGACAGTTTCTATTTTATAAGATGAAAACTGGTTTTGTTTTTTATTCTATTTAATCTTTAATAACGGAATTGCAAGATATATATTATTTTTCAAAATTTTTACCATTTTGAAATATATTTTATGTATGAGAAACTCATTGATATGTGTATTTAGTATAACTAAATTTCTAGTTTAAAATCTTAAACAAAGACAGTAAACATATCATGTTGTCTCCTATCAAAGTTTATCAGAGGACATCTGCCATGCATTAATAAGTACTGGGTATTAGGTTGACATGTTGACATAAAAATACAAGTTAAATAAATAAAAAACACATGGCACACACAGTAACTAAATGTTGAAGAAATGCCATAGATATACAGTTTATTATAACTGGATGCGATGATCCAATATGACAAAAAAAAAAAAAGACCCAGACAATTCTGAAAAGAGCGAATTTAAGATTAGGTTATTCACAGGTATTAACGTGGTCTGTATGCTGGATATATCAGCATAGTAGGTAAGAAAGAATATTGCAATTGGAGTAAAAAGATCTGGGATTAAATCCTAATTCTGTTGATTTGGGACCTCAATTTCCTAATTTATAAAATGCAGCTATTTTACTAGGAAAGGGCCACCCCTGTGGACAAGTTTGGCAGGCTGGTAAGTCCAATATAGACCCATTCTAAAAAATTATGCTTTAAGTGCTTAAATTAAAATATACCAGGATTGCAAAGGAAAGCAATTATATCAAACTGCAGTTACCCAAGTATTAAAACACACAAATTTGCATTTTCATAATATATAAGCTTTTTAAAGTTAACACATTAAACAGTAAAAGTCAGCAAAGTGTCTCATAACTGCCATCTTTTCAAATTAGCAATGAGTTTAATACATTGGTATGGGCAACAGCTAAAATGTGATATGAAAACATCTCATTTTATTTGGTTACAGAGTTGCAGGTACTGCTAATACTACAGGGTTTGTGGCCTACTTGATAATTGAATGAAATGTTAAATTTCAGTTAACAGTGAGTGAAAATAAAGATACAATTTTTTTTTTCTCATCAAGTTCACACATCTCCTGAATTCTTTCTGTGGATCATAGAATAAGAACACTTGAGCTTTAGGATTTGTAGGTTCTTTTCAATTTCAAAATATAAATGATTTCTTTATGATTCCTCACTTGTTTACATGTTCACATTGCCCAGGAGCATGTATATAAACTAAACTAAACAAAACCAAAAGTGTTATAACAAAATTTTGTGAAAATACCTCTAGCTAATCAAGGAAAACCATAGCTCTTCTCACTACCATTAGTTAGGAGTTAAAGTTTAATTTTTCACTAGTTCTGGTGAAAATTTCTTAAACAAAAAGTGACCTACCATCTAGGAGTGCCTGTGTTATTCAGGATTCTCCAAAGAAGCAGAATCAACACGGTATATATTGCTATAGATTACATGTTTGTGTCCCCCAAAATTCATATGCTGAAAACTAAACCCCCGATGTGATGATATTTGGAGGTGGGGTCTTTAGAAAGTAATTAGGTCATGGGGATGGAGTTATAAAAGGAGGGGTAGATGGAGATGGAGGATCTCCTCTCTCTCCCTCTCCCTTTGTTCTTTACCATGTGAAGATACAAGGACAAAACTGCCCTTTGCAAACCAGGAAGAGGGCCCTCACTAAAACCTACTGCGATGGCACCCTGATGAACTTCCCAGCTTCCAGAGCCATTAGAAATAAGTTTTTGTTTTTTAACCCTCCCAGTCTATGGCCTTCTGTTATAGCAGCCCAGATTGGCGGAGATATATCTTTACATATATTTTTATATATAAATATATAATATATGATTATATACAATTGTAAGATACATATAAAGAGATTTATTTTAAGAATTTGGATTACACGTTTATGGAGGCTGACAAGTCTCAAGATCTGCAGTCGGCAAGATGGAGAATGAGGAGTAATAACAATGTAGCCCTAGTCTGAGTCTGAGGTCTGAGCACCTGGAAAGCGGATGATGTAAATTCCAGTCCAAAAACCAGCAGACTCAAAACTCCCATAAAGTAAATGTATCAATTCATGTCCAAATAAAGGAAAAGACTAATATTCCAGCTCAAAGCAGTTAGGCAGGAGAAGCACCCCCCACACCCTTATTGTAGGAGCGTCAGACTTTCGTTCTACCTGGGCCTTCAACTTATTGGATGAGGGCCACCCGCATTAGGGAGGACAATCTGCTTTATTAGGTCTACCAATTCAAATGTTAATTTCATTTAAAAATACCCTCGCGGATACACCCGGAATAAAATTTGACAAAATACCTGGGCACCACATGGCCTAGCTAAGATGTCATATAAAATTAACCATCACAATGTCAATGGTGAGAAATCATTTTTTAATATCATAGGCATCATTATCCCAATTGGAACATTATATACTGAAAAAAACAGGAAAACTAGTGAGATAAATTTTTTCTGCATAATTGAAGTTACAGGAATAATATTGAAATGACAAGAAGGTGATTTAATTTTACTATCATATGTAGAATACAGTATTTTTATTTTGAATGTTATACTTTTCTTGCTGTTCGAATAACTAATCGACTTAAGTTTCCTATGCATGTAAACTGAATGCTTACATATGTAGGGGAAAGCAGAGTGTGGAAGAAATAAAACGTTTGAATTATTAAACAGATTTTTAAATAGTTTTAGAAACTTGTTAGTGGGTCTTGACATTGCTATTTAACTAATGCAAATATTGATTGGATTTCTTTATATTTCACTTACATGATCATTTATTATGATGTTTTGCCTTTCATCTTAAAAATATTCTTGCAAAGGGCATACAAAATGAGGATTGAGATGGTGATTTCATTTCAGGTTTCAACAGACCAGTGCTAGGAAATTAAACAAATGATATAACCATGGTCTGAACTTGCTCATTTTATGAACTGGAATAAAAATACTTGTTATCAAACATTAAATATGAAGCCTTTTTAACTCCTTGAATGAAATTCTTAATATGAATTTACTCAGCCTTGTAAATAAATTTAAAAAATTAATTGACCTGCACAAATTTGTTACCAACCTTCCCGCTCCCAGAATACTTAACTTCTAGTACAATGAAGAAAATTAACATTTTTTCCTATTTGTCTCTCAGATATTAATGCTTATGGGGTTTGAGTAGATCAATGTCTATTACCTGGTATGGATCTATTATAATCCACTGAGGTGCTGTGTGGAAAAATAATTCACATTAGGATTGAATATAGATTTAGGATCATTTCAGGCCCGTGAATTTGGCCTTAAATCCATTACTTTAAAGTAATGAATAATGAAGATTTAGAAAATAGTGTTTCTGTGCCAGGAATGTTCTCCTCTTCAGGGAAATTCCTGGATAAAATAACTTGAGGAGAAAAAAAATGCATCAGTCTGCAAATTGGGTTCTTTTTCATCTGATATTTTTACTCCGAAGCTAGTTAAGAACAAAAGCACGAAAAGACAAAATGAACAAAGGCTTGAGGGTAATGTGCTTCCTCTCCTCATCACTGGTTAAATCACCGAGAGTAGGAAATAGACAATGAGGTAGAGAGAGAAAGAGAAGGGGTGGGAAGAGAATGGAGATTGGTAAAATAAATCTTCTGCAAGACCTCCAGGAAAACTCTGGGCTCAGTAGGTGAGGAGCAGTCCCCAGAACTCTTCAGGGAACTGTTCCCTGAAGTCCCCGATCTTGGACTGGCTTTCTTGAAACTTTTATACTCCTTTCTGCTTGACTCTGACATGAAGCTCAATAGTTAAGTGCTCCCAGCTCTCTGTTGGGCCACTCAACCCTCTTCTGTGTTCTATCCCCTCTTCATAAATAGTCCATATTTAACACCAGAGATGTAGTCACTAGATCTTAACCTTCAAAACATAATTTTAAAACATTTCTAGATAATGCTCACTCTGTTGCCATTTTAGTTGGCTTACAAAAGGAGTTTATAAATGTTAGAGGCAGCAATACAAACCTTTAGGGAAAAGATAGACTGTTCAATAAAGAGGTGAGGCAGAGCGAATTAGAGCAGGGACAATAATGCAGAAGTGTTTTAGGGAAATGTAATCCTGAAAACTGCAATATTGCTCTTTTGATTTGCCTGAAAAATACAAAACATGTAAACAATGATGTACCAAGAAGGAACCATGGAAATGAAATGCAATGAAAACATTAAAGCTGTGTAATGAGAACAGCCATGGCAAGAACAGAGAGACTACAAGAACATTGGTATTGGCTTAAAAGAATGTACTATACAAATAAAATGCTGAAGCTAAGCCAGAACTATGCTCTGTGTAACTGTTATAAGAAAGATTGCAAGTAGCTGGGTGTGGTTGCTCATGCCTGTAGTCCCAGCTAATAGAGAAGCTGAGGCGAGAGGATCACTTGAATCCAGGCTGGGCAACATAGTAAGATCCCATCTCTAATAAATAAATAAATAAAAAAGATTGCAAAAATTGATTGGAGTGGGGTCATTTGTGCCATCTTAGGAACTTGTTTGTATGAAAAGTTAACACCTTTTGTCAGAGGGCAGCTATTGTATAACTGAATGATTTTATAACTAATGATGATTGAGTGAAAATATCAAATATGAAACTTAAGTACATTTATCTAAAAATATAATTCTTTAACATGCTCATATTGTGGAATATAGAATTATTAATTTTTGATCTATGCCATTCTTCTGTTGAGAAAAAAATTTCAGTCTAAGGAGCATGGTTGAGAGTTGGGCTGGATATTGAGAGTTATATATGCAAAATGAAATTAAAGCCAACCTATAATTTCACTGGTGTTGAATAGGATGCATATACTGTCTTGAAAGACACAGATGTTACTTTAGTAAAGAGATAATAAACCACTTAAAAAGTGATTTTTAATTTTATTTGCTAGGCATCTGGGAAAAGTGAAAAGCAGATCCTACCAAATCCTCATTAATGACCTAAAATAATGCAACAATCTAGGCTTCAAAATTCAAATGCCTCTGGCTCCATTCAGTGAAATTGAATGAATGGCGCAGGCTGGGTGTGAGACTCCAGTGATTGTATTTTAGTGAATGT